>JAOVVI020018899.1:0-10242 GCA_028571085.2 Nepenthes alata
ACAGAGGAATGGGCCCATTACTGTAGGAAAACCGCTAAAGGCCCAACTTGGCCTCGCACAGTGGTCAACGTTGAGTTAACCGCCTGTGAACAAGTTGGCCGCCAATATGGTCAACGTCCGCGTTGACCGTTTTGGCTACTGGGCTTTCCAATTTCTGGGCCCGCCTTCTTTAGTGGGCCGCAAGAATGTTGACCGTTTTGTTTAAGCCTCCGTTGACTTTTTATTTTGGGCTGGCCCATTATTGGTGTACCCATCAGTATTATTGAAGGTTATTTTTTATGAGCAAAAGCTACGTTCAATGGATTGTAAAATTTATAAACAAATTATGCTGCAACGTTGTTATCTGATTAGGAACTGTAAAGATCTTACCAATTTTCGATTTTTTATTTAAGTGTAATTTTCGTCTTTTTCGGGGTTAATCTGAATTTAGGTATAGCCTAAATTTTTAGATTTCAATTAATTTTAATAGAACAGAAAATCCATGTGAGCCCTTAGCCAAAGGGAGTAAGATTATAATTTTCTATTAACCACGACCTAAAGTGAAAAATAACAAAAATAAAACACACCCTTTCATAATCATGTTGAATACTATTAAAATAATAAAATTTTATAAATTTAAAACACAATAAAACATGGAAAAGGAAAAAAAAAATCACATCAGACAATCAAATTTCGGCAGATAAACCATCAAAATACCGGCAATATGTTGACCTCGAAGTTCTCTCTTTAGTTCTTCCCTTGCTTCTTCGCTTGATTCTTAGCTGAGCAAAGCAACATAGATATGGTAAACTGGTTTCAAGGAACATCACTTAAGGGGCATAAAAAGACCATTAATGAAATTTGAAAAAGAAGCAGCAGCAGTGAAGAGATAACAGCAGTTACCTTCTCTCCTCCTAGCTTCAGATTTTGCAAAGAACTCGGCCCATTCATCAGTCAAAACAAAAACCGGCTCTTCATCTGCTTCCTCTCCAAATTCGTCGTAGTCCACCTCCTCTGGCGAATTCCTTTACATCCATTGGGCCGATATAAATTGAATAAGGATATTGAAAACACATAGTTTTTAGGAAAAGAAATGTTTGAGGGACACCCTTTAACCACTATTGGGACCCTCTAGGGTGATGTGGCACCCATCGATTATTCTACACTAGTGGATTCACCCGAGAATTGATCATTAGATGGGGCTCCACTTCACCGGAACGCAACCTCGATAAACTAGCTCTTCAGTATTTTGACATAGTTCCCATTTTATAGAAATATTTATGGCCGTGCTTCCGTTTGAAGTTCAAACCATCAACCTACAATCAATCATCTCGAAGCTAAAAGTCGCAACCATTAATAAAAATATTGGTATCGGTATTAGATATATCAAACAATATTGAATATATGGGAAACAAATTTCTAAAAAAACCGTAATCTGACAAAGTTTTATCGATTGATAAATTGTCCGTGCGAAAATATATCATGATATTGTCGCAATTTCGTGAAATATCAATATTAGGAGATATCGACCAATATTTATGCCTATTTTGTCACTCTTAGCTCAGGCTTTAGGCCTACCAAGTAATCAACTGTCCCCAAAACTTAAAACAACTAGTGAAGACCCAAGAATGACTTTATATTCTAATACTAAGAAGATAGAAAGAAATGAAGAGCGCAAAGATCAACCATTCATAGTGAGAAGAGGGGCAATAACAGAGTCGATTTGTAGTGAGAAGCTCCTGGTTACAATACCATCATCTGCACACACTGCAAGATAGAAAAGGAAGTGGCCATATTAAGGTGAAGAGCGAAGGATTGTTGTGGGATCCCTCTCTCCTACTAGAGAAAACTCGGCCATGGAACTTTTACATTCCTTTGTCATTGGACCAAAGAAGGTAAAATGAATTAATTGTGGTTGTCAACAAGAAAGGAATAGGTAGATTTAGATGAACTTAAATTTTGAGTAAATTTGAATCCTTTGTCCCAAAAAGATAGAACTCGAGTAAATACAAAGCCAAATTATTTTGTTGATATCGATAGAGCATCCAGGCAAAGTGCAGATATGGCTTTCTTTCTATGAAGAAAGTAATTTAATATTGCTTCCTCCCTATCGTTCCCCTGTATGGAGCCACTGTCACTGTATAGTTCATCAAGGCAACAAAAATAGTTTGAAATTACTTTTACTTTTAGACAAAATCGTACTAAATCGAGTTAAATGTTGAAAATGGATACACATAGTGGACCTCCCCACTTAATGAAACTTAATACTTTATTGTTATTGTAGTTGGACAACAATGGAGAATATTATTAGTTCCTGATCCTCGACGGAAAGTGATCAGGCTGAAATCCAAAGAACAATCATTGTCTTTTTGTTGATTGCTCGGAGGTGTGATTTCTTTTATTTACTTTAGCTTTTATTGCTATTGAATTTCTGTATGCGATTGTAAGAGAACACTTGAGTGCAACTGACTGAAAAATATGGAGGAAACATTTCGAAGGTTAAATTTGCGAGGAGTAGATAACATGGAACAAGAATCTGTATGGGCTACAGGCATTCATTGGCCACTACCAATGCGAAGTTTCTAACACCTTGATACCCAGAGAAATTAGCATGAAAATGACAGGCTGATATATAGCTGGGGGGACTTTTGATAATTCCCTATATCATATATCGACGTAAAAACCACATGAATTAAAGCAATTTAGTGCAATTAATGGGAGTGCGTCTGGAAAGCTAAACAATATAGTAATATCATGTTGATTAGCATAAATCGGTACTTGGATTTTTGAAAACCTAACCGTTTTGTTTGGATCTCCTATTTGATCCATTTACAACAAAATTGAAGTACGTTACAAATCTAAAAATTCAATTCAATTTCAATCAGATCATACGAGGATTCCGAACAAACTCTAAATGACACATTATAAACTTTAATTTCAAACACAATTTGAGCAATTACTACACATCTACCAGGGAAAATTACATTGCGAGAAAGATTTAACAGGTCGTATTTAATTCCAATCAAATATGGACATTATTATCATCCAATAACGTAATCTTAATCTAATTAGACTAAATTTGCACGCAACGCAATTTAATGACAGTACATCCATAATTGATGCAAATATATGATATATATGAACGTTAATCGAAATAACTGCTACTGGTAAAAAAATAAATCACGAGTCAGGAGGACCGAGTTACTGCGTCGGAGAAGGGTGAATTTCCTCATATCCAGAAGCCACAAAATTGGTGTTACTCTGCGAAGAACCGCTAGCCGGAGGTAGCACGTTTTGCGGAGGAATAAAACTAGGGCAGTAAAGAAGGGGGCGGCCGATAGGCGGCAGAGAACGGTTGTGGATTTCACAATGTGGCAGAAATTGGCAGCGATGATGGTGGTGGTGGTGGTGGAGGAGGAGTTGCTGATGGAGGAGATGGTGGTGATAGTGGCGACAGATGAGGAGGTGGCGGTGGTGGTCGGCGTGTGTGTGGGCGTGGAAGGAGCATGGATTTGGTTTCAACTGATTCTGTGATGGGTTCATGGCCGTGAATTATGGGAACTGTGAAACCTCAATTTCTTACCGATATATATATATAGTATTTTTTGTGGATATTATTTTCTTATTTTTCAAATGCGTTTTTTTGGACAAGAAAAACTCAAATTTATTTTTTGATAATTTTCGTATTCATTGTTGCTTTTGGAATTTCATATAAACACTCAAAAATATAATTATAATAATAATAAGATACTATCAAGATTACCCATGATCTTTAAAATTTAAAATATTATTTATATTAATTTTAAATTATAGAGATTTCTTAATTTCATATCTTTATTTATATAATTAATGTCTCCTAAGGACATAAATTGTTACACAAATTTAAAAATCAAGCGGATTACTTGATTGATCCAATTGGTAGCGGGTCTGATTTTTATAACTGTTAATCATTATCCTACACGTCGAACAAATAAAATAAAATATAAAAGGTTTATAAAATTTACCATTTGGTATATTTTTAAACGCTCAAATCAATAATTTTTCTTAAAAAAATAGAAAGATATAGAAAAAAAGTTAAAATTATAAGATAATATAAATGAGTATATGTATGAGTTGAGAGGACGTGATTTTACTGTCTTAGAGTTCACTCTTTTGCTTAAGTGTCATTTTTAAATTTGAGGATTTTAATTTATAATCGGGTCCCTAACCAATTGATTAACCTCCCAAAATTATTGCCTGTACTGAAAGGTGTTTCATAACAACTGGTAAAAGATATTACTTTTAAAATATAACCACTATTTGAATTATTATAAAACTGTCTGCCTATTTATGTAAAGACCACTTCAATAGTTTTTGGATCGAATAATTTATAGGTATATTATTATTCATCGGTTGATAATAACTGTTCGTTAGGATTAAATATCATATTTAATACGTTATAGAGTCATTATTCATAAGGCCTGATCAATTTATTGCTCATATATTTAAACCATTAATGCTTGAACCCTACTTAAACTTTAAAATGAACTGACTTATTGTGAGCCGTACCCAACAATAATTATCACACCTCTTATTTTTAAATTTAGATAATATTTTATAAACACGTACATTTTATATAACCACAGTGATCCCACCTCTATTAGACCTAAACAACCAAAAAATTTCATCCAATGACTTCATCAATAGAATTCTCAAAATCAAAATTATAATTTTTTACTCTTAAATATTACATATTGATGCGTACCTAGATCCGAATTTCAAACGCATTCGGATTCGTCTGGATGGTTGAACCGTTTCCGTTTCCTAAGCGCGAATCCTGCACACCACTAAAAAGCACAGGATGTCAACGTGTCGACGGGAAGTTATCCCACCGAAAACACTCCGGCGCTCAAGTCAGTAAATCGCCTTCGATGATCGAACGGTAATAGAAAACTGAGAATCGAGAGAGGAAGAGAACATGAGTGTGTTTATCCAGATGAAAGAGAGGCGAAAGCCGTTGTCTTGAATCTGGATGGTGGGGAGGCAGTGCACGGCTATCAGAAGCACGTTGTTTGTCTTAGGTTTTTGTTTTTGGTGAGTCACAACAGAGAACAGAAGATCGTCTCTTTTGTGAGTGTTTAAGTTCGTAAGAGCTTTTGTTTGTTCTTTTGTTACTGGGAACGTATGCAATTCAGAGAGTAATCGAGAGCATCAGTGAGCATGAAAGAGAGCGAATCCGAATCCGTTCGAAGTTCGGATCTAGGTACGCATCACATATAACCATCTTATACTACTTTTCAATTTCACCAAATTAGAACATAAAATTTCTAATTCTAGTTCCAAAATTGAAATTTGACCTAAAATTTATATTCTGATACTGAATTCCAGAGCCCAATTCTCTTAACCAAATGGGCTCATAATATAATCTACGGTAACAAGAAAAAGAAAAATCATCTCACTATATAGTACAAATTAACTATTAAAAGGTATACAACTATAATATATTTAAATAATTAATTAGATCGAACACAATTTAAAGAATAATTTGCAACATCTCTACAAACCTTCGATGACTATGGCCGGGGGATCATATAATTCATCTCAAATTTAGCCACAATCTATAGAATTTGTTTTCAATTTTTAAGCTGTCACAAAATGAAAGTCTTGTGCACTGAGCCATCTTGTGCGTCTAATCTATGCCGTTGTCAAGCCTGATAAACCTCGGGAAGCTGAAGGCCGACGCTTGCGGCAGATTTTCCCAGTGTCCTCGCTATCTCGGCAGATCTGTCTACGGCAATGTTGTATGAGAAGAGTAACTCCTGGAACAGCATCAGCAGGTAATTGTACAATTAAGAGAAGACAAGCTGTTGCATTTCACAATTTGCTTTCATAGATGAAACATTATACAATTTTCAAATTATCACAAGCCAAATCCATGAAACTATGAATCTCCCGGTAATCCCAAGCATCGCATCCATAACGAGCACACACAACAATATTGGACATGTGGACCATAAATTCTTTTATGAATGAAACCCTTGTAGGAAAATACACAAAAATATCAACCAAATATCAAATATATCAATCAATATATCGACATATTAACAAATCTTATTATAATATTGAAAAATATCAACATCAAGAGCCCATTACCGATATTTCATTGCATGATTCTTAACTATCACTAGGATAAACTTGTCGCGACAAAAATTTTAAAAAAAATTACATTTTCGACCGGAGTTAATTTTATTCACACATTTCGTTTAAGCCAGTCTTGTGCACTACTTAATAATTTAGGGAAATAAAGTTACCAATCAAATTTAAAGTTATTTACTTGACCAATGCAATTATTTAAGTTATGTCAATATTAATCCATACTGATGCAATTATGATTCTTATTTACAGTGACAATTATATATTTCATGATTAACCTCCTTGAAATTTTTGTTTATATGAGTGTCTTCAACACTTTTATGTTTAGGAAATAGTTGGAGTATGTTCCTATGTTAGAATTGGTTTTTCGTTCCCATGACCCATTGCATCAAATACTAGTCAAAAAGCATGTGTGTGCATCAGTAATTTTGTGACTTAAAGTGTGTTAATTTGAAAAGAAAAATCACTATTTGTGAAATTCAGACTCAATTTCATAAATGCAGCATAAAACTGACTGAAATTAAAGGTGAGAATAACATTTCACTCAGGGCATTGCATAGATAAAGAAGGGGGTGGCACAATGCAGGAGGCTCCCACATTGTGGAATTTGTGAAGGGTTAGTCATAGCCTTGCCAACGCAGAGATGTTGTTTCTACAATTTGAGTGCATAACCTTTAGGTTATAATGAAACAGCTATATTTATAGTATGAGCCAATATCTATTATATCTAATCCGCTGATATCACAACAATATTGCAATATATTATCATATTGGAAATATATAATAATATATTGCCTAAGGTGGCCCCGTCAGATCACAATTCTCAGAAAAGTTTTCTTCCGCTATATTCGATACCGATACGTATTGTTCAGTACATTTGATAGATATACCGATACCAATACCGGTATTGGTATTTTCATCCATGGTCACGATCCCTCAAAATTAAGTCCAAGTTTGAGAACATATAAAAGAAAAATTTTTTAGTGACATGATGTCTCATTTATTCATCAATCTAATCAAATAAAGAGCTCACATAATATGAAACATCATATTAGAACGAGTGTCCAAATGACTGCTTTGTAACATTACTCTACATAGATGGTACTAATTATGCTCTTTTAAGTTTCTAACTACAGCTCAAATGAATAGAAAATAAAGACAAAATGTAAGCCGAAATTTCATTAATGGACGGAAAAGTATACCTTGTGATGGTGCACGCTATTAAGCAAGAAGGTGTAATCATCAGCAAGCCTCAGCTTATTTTGAACAGATGATTGGTCGGAGAGATTGCGGTTCTTTTGGAACTCTTCAGCTATGAAATCTCTGAAGTGGCTCTTGTAGTCTTCTTTCCCAATATGCTTCTTAACAGATTTGAGAAGGCGTCGATAAACGTCTGCTGCATGCAACGCTCGGGGCGCCATTCTTGCAAGTGGCTGCTCTTTTCTCCCCTTCAAATGTTAAGTATAAGAAATCAGGAGTCAATATACAACAGAAATACATTCTAAATCAATAAGATTAACGACCAGCTTCTTTAACCAAAAAAACAAAGATTAATTGTTACTATTTCAAGATCACGTCAACATGCAGAAAGGGAAACAGGTCATATAAAAAGCAGGTTCTGTAATGGTCTTCACAGACATTAGGCTCTCTAATCCTTTCAATGATCCATATCATTTTAAAAGTGATAGAAGGTACATATTAAAACAGTGTAGTATTCTTATCAACTTCATGTGTTCATGCTAAGTTTTTCTTGCTGGATCATTCAAGTTTTTTTGTGATTTGTTCTAATCACATGATTAAACAACCGAACAATATCTAAGTAACGCAGAGATAGACTGAGAACATCTAGCTATACCCCATGAAGTAAAAGTCTCCTGCTTTGGGCTGCCTCTTCAGACTTAAATTAACTTGTTTATCTCATCGCAACGAAAATATCAGTTCAATTGCAGGTGCAAATAACTTATCACAGCACAATACACGACCTTAAGGAGTAAACAAGTTACCTTTCATATGCTTATTTCAGATCATTTTGATTTTATTAGCATGTTTGTTAACCTTTCTCTCCATAATACTGACATGCGCCTTTTTTCTTTCTTGCACGAGAGGTTTAACCCCTCCAGTTTCCTCAATCGTTTATCATCCTCGGTAAAAGGAAAACTAAACCACCATACTCAAGCAGGGACCCACATCTCATCAACCAATCTATAAATTAATTCTCTAGTAGGAACAATATTAGCCTCCACATCAAATCTAGGCCTGATCAAAAGTCAATAGGTGCCACCTCATCTATCATCAAAAGAAGATAAGTGTGCCGTCAATCCTAAAATATTGCACTCAAATGGCAAACTCAGACTATGTATGACATCTCATCGCATTATTATAAGACACTCCATTTCTCCGAGGCCACCTGCCCAACCCAATTCAAGATTTCTACATTTCAGCCATTCATAAAACATAGTTCTTTCCATCCATCCACACCACAACTTTAGAACAAAAAGGCATGTCTTATTTTCTTACTACTGCTATGAAAAAACAGCTAGAATACTGAAAACTTTGGGACTTCTGCAATTGAAAAAGTAGGTAAGGTCAAATTTAAGTGTTAGGTGATTTTCTCAATTCAAATCAAATGTTATTCCATCTCCCATGGAAAAAATCCAAGGCAATATTCTGCATGCATACCCATCAATCAACACAGCTGCCCACGCTGAACAAACATAGGATTCACTATCTCCAAATTACAATTGAAGAGAGAAAACCTGTTCACAAGTGGAAAGCCCATCTAGTTAATAGATTGCAAGAGTGACATTCCATTCCCATGCTGCTTCCATGCAAAAATGACATGCTAATGCAGAGAGGCCTTGATTTCCACATTGATTTCTAAAAGAACTGAGAAAATACATACCTGTTAAAATCTAAGAAAGAGGCAACAAAAAAATGGCGCTTAAGGGTCAAAATCATGGAAGAAAACAACTGCCACAAACTAATAGCATTCTTATCCTTGAGCACCTGCCTTGTAAACATCGGGCTCTACCATCAGCACAGCTCAGATAATCCTCAAATGCGGCAAAATGATGAACCGCCAGCCTGATTACCAAACCAAATCAGACTAAGCCTTCTCCCATTAAGGGGGGAACTGCCAATCTGAATAAGCTCTGAAATTTATCTCTCTGAATATGCTCATCGGCTCAAAAATTCCACCAAAAGAACACAGATCTTCCACTCCGAATCTCAAACAAAACGAAACTCCGAGATACCTATCATCCTTTCATGTCATGTTTCCATAAATATAGCCCAAAACATTTGCAGAACAGTTTGTGGAATCAATCAAAACAATATGCATCATAAATTGTTAAATAGCCTAACAACACAACGCTTCCTTCTCAACAATGAACGTCCAGAACCACCTACCCAACAGAGCTCTATTGAATGACCCAAAACCTTCATGCTGCGATCACCACAGTGGACGAGCAGCTTTTCAATAATCTTTCTATACTCAATTAATCAAGCCCAGTCTCAAGCAATAATAAGAACCTTTCCAGTAATAATTACTATTTTTTTCAAACCCGACTTCTATGGTTAGTCAGAGAGTATAATTAGTAGGTTGTTCCATTTGTTGTGAGTTTGAACCATTTTGTTATGCCGATATAAGAGCTAGAGATTGTAACGACAGGCATGCACGAATGAAAAAAAAAATCAAATGATTTCCCTCCATCCAAATTCCCTTAGTTTCGCCCATCACTCTAATCTACTCTCTAATTGAGTCCTTTTTTAAATCAAATATTTTGAAAGGCACCCATCAACACGAACACAAATTATTCAGATCTAACGAAACCCTAGATTTCCAAACGAAAAAAAAAACCCAAACAACACAAACAAAAAACTATTTCAACTTCAAGGTACGGAAAAAACCTTGTTTCGAGAGGCGGAAATATGTCAGACAAACTCTGAATCACCAGGATGGAAAGAGTGATGAGCAGAGAAATTTTCAGAAATCAGAATAAGATAAGGAGAAAAGAGAAAGTCGTGATGCAGTCGTGATGCAGAAAATAAGAAGGCGATGGAGTCGGTAATAGGAGAAAAGAAGAAGCACCTCGGCTCGGGAAGACGAGAAAGGAAGAAGCACGGCTCGCG
>JAOVVI020018900.1:0-10242 GCA_028571085.2 Nepenthes alata
CAGATTCTAGGGATCGGAATATTTCGCGACCGAATGAACAAGAAGCTCTGGTTGTCCTAGGAGAGCTGCATTGAAAAGGTATTACAACGTTTTAAGATGGAAAAGTCCAAACCAGTGAGCACCCCACTGGCTAACCACTTCAGGTTGATTAGGAAGTAGTGTCCGTCCTCGGACATAGAGAAAATCCGCATGAGAAGTATACCTTATTTTTCGGCCGTTGGTAGCTTGATGTACGCGGCCGTGTCTACAAGGCCGGACATTGCTCACGTGGTCGAAATTGTCAGTTGATTTTTCTCAAATTTAGGGATGGAGTATTGGTTTGCCATGAAGTGGATTATCAGATATTTCTGAGGAACTTCAAAGATGTGTCTACACTTTGGATAAGAGAAGCTTTAGTTGGTCAGCTATACTGATGCAGACATGGCCGGGGATATTGACTTTCGGAAATCCACATCAGGGTATTTGGTCAAATTTGCTGGATGAGCAGTCTCTTGGCAACCTAAGCTGTAAAAGTGTGTCACCCTTTCTACTATGGAGACCGAGTTCATTACTGTGACCGAGGCAGTAAGAAAATGCTATGGATGAAAATGTTTATCCAAGAGTTGGGTTTAAGGTAAGAAAAATATATGGTACTCTGTGATAGCCAAAGTGTTATACATTTGTGTAGGAATTCCTCATTCCATTTGAGATCGAAGTACATTGACGTTCGTTATCATTGGGTGAGAAATGTTATTAATGGAGGGCGGCTGATAGTAGAGAAGGTTCGATCGGATGAAAATGGGTCAGATATGATGACCAAAGTTTTACCAAAAGAAAAGTTGGAAGCTTGTTGTGACATCGCTAGGCTAACTAATTTTGTTCCCACTTGGTCATGAGGAAAAATTTATTGGGGTCACTCCCTTCGTGGGAATGTGGCCGCGGACTTATGCGCTGATATAGCCTCCGGACTTATACGCTTGTGTTGTCCACGGACTTGTGAGCAAGTCGTGCGTGGATTTTGAAAATAAACGTGGATATTATGTAATACCCAAGGTCCATGGGCTATGCCTAGAGGCATTTTTTGGAGGCTCAAAAACTTGAAGACAGAAAGTACACGTGGAGGCCAGCTCAGAATATTTTCTGAGCATGCGAGATTTGTAAGAATATGGCGCAGTCTTTGCAGAGTGGTGGGCCGTTTCTGTAGGGTCAACAATTTGCAAAGCTGTTATAGATTTACTGGCTACCAGGTGGCTGCCTGTACGGGTGTCCTCCACGCTGGCATGACTGTCACTCATCAACCGTGTATACATATTGTATTGTGTTGATGTGAGTAATGAGTAGAAAAACAGAAGAAGAGTGTGACTTTTCTTGAGGAATGAAGAGTGAAGTCTAATAAAGAGCAGTGAGTGTGTGTTTTCTCGTGCTCTATTTTTCATCTGTGTTTCTAAGGGGTTTGTGTAGCCATGTGGTTTCTGTAACCAACCCTCATCATAATGGATACATTTGTGGACTAAAGTCCCGTGGTTTTTTCCTTTATTTTAGAAGGATTTTTCACGTAAAATTTCGACATGTTTCTCCTTTGTTTATTTTTTATTTCTCCATATTGCCGTTCCAGTGATTGTGTGTGTGTAGTCTGGTATCATGCTGTCCAACCGGCCACTCCTTCCTGCTCCTATAGAGAAATGGTAGAAATTAAAACTATATTCTAAGGTGATGTCTCAATATTTGTCTATCACATTGTAATGACAGATATTAACAATTAAAAATATAAATCTAATATTTAAAAGTACCATGATAAAATGCCAGGATAAGAGGCTTTGCCCCAATTGGCAAACCTGTGGATTCTTTTTTTTCTAGCCGTTGGAAAAATGTCAGATGGGAGAATAAATGATGTTGATTCCTGGTAAATACATTGCACTGCACTTTTGGCACCCTATAGCAGTAGGTTTAGAGCCTTTTGGAAGATTTATTTTGGAGGGGTGCTATATTTATAACTTATTTATAGTTTTTTTTTAAAAAAATATTATATTAATCGCAAGTATAAATTTAACAATATTTAGAAAATATGTTATTTTTCACCTTAAAAATAGCAAATAAGATACAATTATATAAACTTTACATCTAAAAAAAGGGGGAAAATATAATTTTTTATTTTGTCCTTTATAAATGTTATTTTAAATTTTTTTGGTTGTGATAAATGTAAGCTTTTTAAATAAAAAATGGAATATATTACAGAATAATATTTCTCGCTATCTAATACATCCCCTGAGTTTGTTCCACAAGTGATGGGCAGGAGAGTGAGGTTTTCACAGATGCTCATCTCCTGACTTGTTTAACATTTCTGGTAAAAAAGCTTTAGAAAAAAGTTTTTAGTTGAATTTTCTGTATTTTTTATAAATCGAAAACTGATTGAAGTTATCTAGAAGTTGCTGCGGTGTCTTTAAAAATAATATCCTCAAGGTGTTTTTTTATTAGAGAAATATAAATTACCACTTTTTTTATTTAAAATCAGTAGTCAAAATTGATCCCAAAAATCCCTTAATATTTCTTGGACGTAATCTAATATGCGATCTTTGTAGGCAGGAGATTTATTTCATTCTAGGCCACATGGGACGGGAAAGAGGTTCCTCTTCATAATAAAAATAAGTAAATAAAAAGGCCTTTTTTTTTTTCCATATTTTTTTAGAGGGTTATCTTATGCTTTTCCTATTAAGGACAACATGAATATAAGGCTTCTAATCTCAGTTGGATTTTTTTTGGGATTGAGAGCAATGGCTATTGTCCCCTCTTCAAATTATACTAATTCACCTTTCATTCCTTTATCAAGACAGGTAAAATGAGCACAATCGTGGCCTACTTATCGATATCAAATTAGCCAAGGGCTATGCAACAGGTAACCCACCTTATCCTTGTAAACCCACATCTTTTTCCCAATTAGATTTGACCTCAACGTCTTACTATGTGTTTGAAATGTAGTTATCAGACCGTGGTCGAATTCTTTATGAATATACCATGGTGAGCACCGGCTAGATATTAAAACGAAAAGATTCATTAGATAATGAGCTATTAGTTTTAAGCTATCTCTGACTATAATTAACAATTCTTGATGTTGAAACACAGAGACAAGTGACTGATCTTTGAGAAGGAAATTGAGTAAATCTAAAAGGTAGCCCTAGATTAAATGACCATTTTTTGTACTCAACCTCAGGCTTGACTAATTTGCTAGGGGTGTTAAAAATACTATTAAACCCATAACTTGAATCAAAATTGTTAAAATTGAATAAAAAATTAGGATAACAGAGTTGCTTGGTTCAATTTCGGGTCGGAATATTTCTTTTGTTCAGGTTTGGGTTCATTTTTAAGTTACCAGTTTTCAAATTAGTGGTTATGTGAACCGACTATATATGTATATATATCCAAAAAGTGAAAAAATAAAAAAATAGAAAGTTTTGAGTTTTGTATAAATATCTTTTTTGGTTATTTGTAGAAATATTTTGCTCAACAAATAAGTATAATATTATTGATGTTAATGATTAATTGGTGGAGATTCACTTGCTATTTGAAATTACTATCACTTTCCGTAGAAAAATGTTAGGTGTAGATCAATATTTGTCCAATCTATTTATAATAATAATGAGCGAAACTTATTTTGTTGGCATTTGGTTGCTAAATTATTATTCAAAATTATAATTTATACATTAATATATTATATGGGTGTTTTAAAATAATAGATTTTTTATGTTATATTTTATAATTTTAGTAAAATGTCATAATTTTTAAAACCGGTTGACCGTATACCCAAACCAGTTACTCTGTTAACCAAATGACCAATTAACGGGGCTAATCGGTTCGTTTACGATTCTAATTTTTGAAGAACCAATTTCACTGGTTTGGCTTAAAATGAAAGGTTCATGATTCGGTTACCCGAACCATGAACGCCCCTATCATTTGTAGCCCTGGTTTACTTGAGGTTGCATTCTAGAAGACAAGTTTTGAATAGTTTGGGGAATCTTTTCTTTTAATGTATTTTTTCACAAAGCAAACTTTGTGAACGTTATTCTACTTTAATTTTTGATATTTCTCAAAGTGGGATGTCATTTCCTGCATAAGTTCCTGAGCAGTTGAGAGCTTTCATACTTTTTTTCCCACCTAATAATGCTGAGAACTACTGACATGAACTTGTTTTGCTCAGCCCTTTTATGGTAAATTCTTTAGTGAATATATATTTATACATATGAGAAATGTTTGAGAAACACTTATTCAATTCAAGATTTTTTTGTTAGGTGTTACAGTGACTAATAAATAAATTTTATAGAGTTAATTAAAAATATTCAATGGGGGTCACAATGATTTGCCGCTATGACATAACATTTCATATATTCATCTATTTTTATATAGGTCTGTTAGCGTGGATGGATTTATAGAAAACTATGCTACCCAAAGTGTCCCAAGGGTATTCAAAGAGTATCTCCTATCTTTACCCTATATATATATATATATATATGACAGTGTATAAAAAGATAACATCTGTGCTGTTAGAAAGAGAAGATAATATCTGCCATAAGGCAATATTTTAGTACTAGAGTGTCCATAGTGTCCACAATCACAACTAGAAATGGTATATTCTAAAGTAGTTACCCACCTTTTTTTTCTTGATTATGGAAAGAGTTTATTAGTGACGTTCCATGGATCGATTGCATTATTTCATGCTTTTTCTGTTGCCATAAAGTCAGCGGTTGCATTTGATACAAATATTTGTACCCATCCCCGAAGGGCAAATATTAATTTCGATACCAAATGCAGCCTTTCTTTGATTCAGAGATAAGGTTTCATATATCTTTCTTTTTAAAACATAATATTTCACGCATCGAACTGTCATGACATTTTAACCAAAAGCAATATTGACGATATCACAGTCTAGCATGTCATAGTAAAATTCCCCCATGCCCTTTGCTTTTAACTATTATTTTCGTAAAAAATTGTGGTATTCTTTAAAACCTGAGATGAACTTCTTTGAATGTATAAGTTTGAACTAAATTTGGAATTTTTGTGAAATTTTTTCCATGAGTTGTAAAATTTGAACCTCTTATCCAAAATTAGCACATGCAGCAGCAGAGGTTGCGGGCTTGACCTGAGCTGAGTTTCATTGATTTGAGCCATTTTTTGCATTGTGGAGTTCTGCAATCGATTCTGTAATGGATTTTTTAAATAAATATGCTGTAAGATGTGAATAAAATGTTTATTATTTGCCAAACAAAAAGAAAATTAAAAAAATCATCCTTGTAATCTTGTGAATATTAACCTAGAATACCAACTTTAATTAAAAAAAATTACTTTTTTTGTTTGTTGTTTCAATAGAATCAAAAGGGATTGAGTGTATTGAACGCTAGAACACATTCTGTTGAGCAGACACATAACTTTATCCCAACAACACACACACACACACAAAAAAAGGCCAAAACCTGTTCGAGAATCCCTGAAATATTAATCTTCTGATTTTTTCTTCTCTAGAATCAATTGGCAAAGCATGACATTTACTCAAATATCTTCTCTTCTCCACCCTGGCAGAATCCAAAGCCAAATGCACGCCACTAACCCAGCCACACAAATTGGTCTTCTTTGAACCTTGTCCTGTACCCATTATAATTTTCACTGCTTTTTTCCCAGATAAGATGAATCTAGAAGAAGAGTCTTCTCCTAATAGTAGAATTATTTCTATGTGACCTAATGGTCACAGGTTTCAGTCATATAAGTTGCCTCTTTTATAATATAGGGTAAAATTGCATACAATGGCTAAGAAATTGACCATGTGACCTGATGGTCACAGGTTCTAATTGTATAAGTTGTCTCTTTTATAATGCAGGGTAAGACTATGTACTATGACTAGAAAGTTGTCCAACCCTTTCCCAGAGCCCAGACATAGCAAAAACTTCATGCACGGGGAGCTCCTTTAATGATGAACCTCTCCTTCCTTAGCATCATGGATGAAAATATCGGTATCAATATTGAATATGTCGGAAGAAAAAAAAATTGACAATAATAAGCTAACAAACAAATATCAGATATATCAACTGATATATCTCACTGTCACCGATACAGCAACTTGTCATGACTTTTCTACAGTATCAGGAAATACAATATTGGGGGCTCTCAAACTGATGTATATCGGCTAATATAACGAATATCGATTGATGTTTTCATCAATGCCTAACATAGTACGTCTTAGATGGAAAATGTTTTGGGACATTCTTGGGTGGGGTGACACTTTTCGATCAATTTATATTTGTGTGGGACCGGTAGCATAGATGGATAGGTGAACTATACATCAATCAAGGGTGTTTCCCTAACACTACCCATCTTAGATATACTGCACCTGCATTCACCCTCACTCAAATTTGAGTCTCCTGTAGAGCAAACCGAAGGCTCTGATCAAATAAGCTAATCCGTGCTGGTGTTTTCCATCAAATTATTACAACAAAAAAGGACTGTTTTAGTGGAGCTTTGTTGTAACTAGGTGGTAAAATAAGAAACACTTATCTTAATCTAAATGAAAAATATAGCAACTTTTCAAGTCTATGATCTTGGATAACATTTACTTCAATTTACATAAGTAGAGAAACCATTTCAAACTTGGCATTTGTTATAAACGGATTGTCTTTATTGGATGTGTTATAAGTTCTGATCTCCCTTTTATTTTATTTGTTTGGTTGGGTCACTATTCTATACATTCTTTGTGCCTTCCGGACCTCTTTACTTAATGCCACTAGGAGTTTCAATAACTTTTTCTTTGTTGTGGTGCCGCAGTGGCAGCTGAAGTTTGTGTGGAGAAGTGTTGTTTCAGTAAAGTTTTTCCATGGCATACAAGGATCATACATCGTTGGGTTCGAGGAAGATTAGATACACAGCCTTAACTCCTGTATTACAGAAAAATTATTTATGTTTGAACCCGCAACCGTCATGTCACAACGGGACAACTTCCACATTATGCCAATGCTCACCCCTTTTTGCCCCTTTCTGACAACAATGCTTAAATCAGTATTTTAAAGCTCATTTCAGCTTGTAGAATAAATCTAGTGAAAAATCTATTTCTGTTTCATTGTTTGTGTGCCAAAAGCAAGTTGCTGTGACAACAAACAGTTCTACCATGGATTTAAGTATTCCCTTACTTTTCTATATCACAAAACAGTCGTATTTTTGTGAAAAATATCATAGTTAAACTAACCCCACATACCACCTCCGACTGCTAAATACTTTTTCCTTCCAGCTGCCCTGTCCCCACATTTTTGTGAAATATGTCTCTCCTCTCTCACTATATAAACTCTTCCATGCCTGTAAGTATGCATTAGAGCTCAAGCCTTCCTTACATCTCTATCAGAAACAGACTTGAAGCTCGTTGCATTCATTTTTTTCTTGCTATGGAGAGAAACCAGTCGCATAGACAGGTTGCATTCATGAGGCAGTCCCTCTTTGATCAGGTCGTTCTCTCTTCCCTGGTCATGGAAAATTCATTTAAACATCAGAAATTACTCTATTGGTCTTTCCTTTTGCATTATTTGCTAAATTCGATAGTTTCCGTATTTTTGAGACCCCCCCCCCAAAAAAAAAAAAAAACAATAAAGTATATGTACATCTTAAAGGCCACTGGAAGGTAACAGTAAGTGTTAGAAATGGCTTCTGCTGCATCTTTCATCCTCCTTGAAGTTGCATTTTTCCATCAAATTTAGAAGTACAAGGGGGCAGCCTCCTTAAGCCTTTGTTAGGATTTCAAGAACACAATTAAGAGACAAAAAGAGGACATAAGAAGAAGAAAAGATGCTGTAGAAGTTTGTATTAATTTGGAAATTTAACCCTAAAATTAAATACTTTGGTCATTGCAGGGATACCTGGATGAGCAATTTGTTCAGCTAGAAGAGTTGCAGGATGATACAAACCCGAATTTCGTGGAGGAAGTGGCAACACTTTTCTACAGAGACTCAGCTAGATTACTGGCCGCCATAGAGCAGACAATGTTGGTAGTCATTCTTTCAATGATATATGGCCCCCTTAGTTTTTTCCCCGCATCACTTTTCATTGAAAAAATGGCAGTCCATTGCACAACGCTCTGACATACGAGGTCTAAGAATGATCAAATATACAAAAGCTTATTTTTACTTTATAGAGGGATGTTTTCTTAACGTTTTGTCAATGCTCAAATGAATGATAGAAACTAAGAGCATTGATATCTTCTGTTTTTGTCAATGCAGGGAGAGGAATCCACAAGATTTTACTAAGCTGGACAACTACATGCACCAGTTTAAAGGAAGTTGCTCAAGGTAAATTCATATATATGATATAGGACAAACTACCAAACTCGATACCAAGTCATTCTTTTTACGGATTTTCTGTATTCTCGTGCATTTCCCCACTTTAGAATTGAATTAAATGAAAATTTCCAAACTTCTGGTGAATGCAGCATTGGAGCCAAGAAGGTGAAAGCTGAGTGCACGCAGTTTAGAGAGTATTGCAAAGCAGGGAGCAGCGATGGGTAAGTCATCTTTTATTTTCTTTTTTTTTTAAATAGAAAACCCAGCTTTCTATCGGCCCGATCTGGGTCACCTTTACTCAAACATTAAATACGGGTCCCCAAGCTTTTCTTTAAGGGAATATGATGCCTGAGTGTCATGGGCATCTGCATCCTTTGCTTATCATGAAATGCAAGTATTTTTCTGCTACAAGGCTTCAGCAAGTTGGTATTTTATTGTATGAATTGCGAAAATGAGTTAAATTTTCTACATTTCTATCCAAAGAAAAAAGGCAAATTTTCTAGATAAAAATGTATATTGTCTCATAGCTGTGTAGATGGTACCACAAAATGCTTGGTTGGGGTTTCCTTTCCTGAGATTATTATGAAATAGTGTAACAGCACCCAGAAAGGCTATGCCGTTAGTAAGAACGAAGGTGGTTGAGGCCTCGAGCTGCCGAGCCATGAGCCTATGAACCTGCTTGGAGATGCGCAGGGGACGTCCCCGGGGGGGTTCTGTTGGGGTCCTTCAGTTCAATAGGCTTCCTTATTCTTTCAATGGTTGAAATTATTTTAAATGGGATGAAAAATAGATACTCATACAATATTTTAATCTGTTGTCCTAGTCTTAACAATGGATGTTATAAAAATAAACATCAACTATTGAGAATATAAGGGAACCTAATGCTTGGGATAGCCATAACAGAACCCGAAACTGGTGAGAGCCTCCATGGCGCTACGCCGTTGGCCCCAGTTTCTGCAACCCCCTTAGAATCAGTCTTGGACTGAGGGGAAGCCTTTGAAGTTAGCTGCCCAGAACGACACCAAAAGTTCGATGGATCTCTTTGTCGAAGACCCGAGATGGGCACTTATTCATTTTTGAAAATGTTAACCTATAAGGACAAAGGAACTAATTGTCTTGAATTTTAGGGAAATCAATGATTTTTTATTAGATTAGGAAATCTTATATATGATGATTTTATTTTCAATGAGTTATATGTGACTTTTCCTTGCTTGTGGCTTTGCATGGATGCAAGCAGATGCATGAGGACTTTCCAACAGTTGAAGAGGGAATATTCAACACTGAAGAAGCAGCTTGAAGCCTACTTTCAGGTTCTTCTTTTTCTTTTTTTCTTTTTATCTCAACTATTTTATTTTCTGTCTATATGAACATCAACAGTTATAATTTAACTATTTTTTTTCAAAAAAAAAAAAAAAATTAAAACGAATTATTTAAAAAAAGTTAAATTACAATCGTTCATATTCAAATGAACCATTGAGATTGAGAAAAATCTCTAGTCACGCTCTACGCCCTCCCTAGAATCCGCTATGGACAAATGTTAATTATTTCTTTCCCTTGTGAATTAGCTTGCAAGACAAGTGGGGCCTAGAGAGTCTGCAACTCGCCCTCGCTAGAAGTGCGAGGGGAAGTGGTCCTACTAGCCGAAGTGGTGCAGAATTTTGAGAACGATTCCCTGTATTAAATGACCATTTTACCCTTCTCGATCTTCACTGAAAAAAAAAATAAAAAATAAATAAATAAATAAATAAATATATATATATGAAGGGATTTGGCTTATCATAGTAATGTTATATAACTCTCTAATGCAAGCTTCTATGTTTTAGACATCTTGTTCCTTGAATGGAGGTTTTCATATGAATGTTTAATTGTTAGAATAAAATAAAATAACTAATTTTAAAAAATAAAATAAAGTAAAAATGGTTTAGAATTAATATTGTCTTATTTAGTTAGTCAATTATAA
>JAOVVI020018903.1:0-10241 GCA_028571085.2 Nepenthes alata
GGCTCCTTCAAACAAAGAAACAGGCCGCCTGCAGGACCCGACCTCCCAAGAAGATTTAACGAAAAGAAGATTCCTATTACGGATGAAGGTGGGAGAATCAACCGGAACCACCATCGAAGAGTTATGGAACTGAAGAGAGAACGGAGAGAACCTTCAGCGAGACGACAAACGGCGAAGATAAAATCGGGGAGAACCAAGAGAGAACAGAAACCAAGAGTTACGCACCTAAAAGGCAAATCGAGAAGAAGAGAAAGGAAAACAGAGAGAGCGGTCATGCCCTCAGAGAATGAACATTGCCGGAGATGACAGAATCTTAGACAACACACGGGTCCCTTACAATTGATCGAAGAAATCATTAATTCATGGCAACAAATACTTATTCTTGATCGTGATCTTATTCAGCTAACAATAGTCTATATATAACCGTAAAGTCACATCCTTCTTCTTCACGAATAGGACCAAAGTACCTCATGGCGAAACACTGGGTCTAATAAAACTCAAACCCAGAAGGTCCTACAATTGTTGTTTCAATTCTTTCAACTCAATAGGAGCCATACGATAGGATGTCTTTGAGATAGGTGCCGATCTCGGCACAAAATCAATCCCAAAAGCGATCTCCTGGTGTGGTAGCAAAGAATATAATTTATCCGGGAATACTTTCTCAAACTCGCATGCCATAGAAATCTCCATCGCTAATAAATCCCAACTTTCCACTACACTGGCATAAGCCAAATAAGCTTCACATTCACAACTCAATAGATGATGAGCTTACAAAGCCGAAATAAAGTTAGATGGCTCTACCCATCGAATTCCTTGAATGTGGAAGGGCTCACATTCTAGAATTACAAAACGAACTCTCTTATGGAAACAATCAATAGTTGCATGATTCGTTAACAACCAGTCCATACCCAAATAATATCAAAATCATGCATCTCAAAATAATCAAATCATCAGCTAAGGACAATCTATTCACCTCAACCAAACACCCAGGCTATGAAACACCAGTAACAATAGAATATCCTATGGGCATCGAAACAACTAATGAATAATCAAGAATCACAAGAGGGGACACAAGATGACAAGAAAATTGAGGCAAAACGAAAGAATGAGTGGATCCAGAATTAGCAAGCACAATAGCAGAAGCACCACAAATAGGAAGAATATCTTCCACAACAGCATCTGACACCTTAGCTTTACTAGCAATCACAACGAATGCCTTCCCTTGACCAGCTGGCTTAGGGACAAGGGATTTCTTCCAGTGAGGACAATCTTTAATCTTTTGCCTAGAATGCCCACAATTAAAGCATACACCCAATGCCTTGTAACAAAACCTATCACCATGAGGTTTCATGCAATGTTGACACAAATTGGCGGGAGCTTGCTTAGCTGGTGTAGAAGGACTAGCCTTCTTTCCTTGTTCTTCTTGCTTCAGCCTCTTTGGCGGTCTCCCCGAACCTGCACTAGAGTTAGAACCAGGGCCACCTTGGCTTGACATTCTCTTCTTGAAATATTCCTCCTTCTCAAGCTCTTTCTTGTGGATCAAATTACAATCCAACACCTCCCCATACGTTGATAGCTTGAGGATCTCTAACTACTCGTGAATGTCATCCCAAAGACCTTGCAAAAATTTCCTTCCTTTTCTCTCATTATCCTCGACCATGTACGGAGCATACTGAGATAACTCTGTGAATTTTGCATTATATTCAACCACCGTCCTATTGCCTTGCCACAAGCGGATAAACTCTTCCTCCTACTTGCAAAGGGCGGATAAAAAGTACTTCTCCATGAATGCATCCTCAAACATGGGCCAAGTGATGTCACTCTCCGGCACACCCAAGGCCCTCTTCTTCATCTCCCACCAATGATGGACTTCACCCTCCAACCGATATAAGGCAAACAACACCCTATCTTCCTCAGGATAGCGGATAACGGCAAACACCTTCTTCAAAATCTGAAACCATGTGTCAGCCTTAATTAGGTCTGGCTCCCCCAAGAAGTCAGGAACTCTCTCCTGAATGAATCAATTATAAGGAGATGGTCCAGGATTAGCAAGAACTAGAGTTGGAGTAGGAACAGGCACTGGAGAAAGATTTCTCTACCCCATATTCTCAATGATGTCTACCATACGACCCAATAGATTCAAATACTCAGCCTCTCTATCACGTGGCTGGTCACCTCCACGCATCGTCCTTCATCTCGGCGACATTATCGATTACTGATGTCTATTTTAAAACAAGAATGATAAAAATTAGATTACAGATCGAACACTAGTTAGGACATAAATATCTATGAAATTAAACACAACTAACGGTCTAAGTGGAGCAAACTAAGATAATTAAAACTATCCAATCTAGTTTAACTATCATATATCTACACCTACTAATTCATTCTAGTCTATACTATCCTAGGCTTCCGCATAAGATTCAGATCAAGTCTAAGGCATCTCATCTCTGATAATAACTGTGATGGACCACATTTCCTAATCAAAAATCGGTATGATTTTGTCTGTAAAATGACCATCAGACTAATACAAATCTATACAAAATCTTTGTACAGTACACATATTTTAACAACAAACACACACATAGGATCTAACAAGCCATAACCATATCCGTGGCACCAACGTCATAACTCCGATCACAATGTCAACTCAAATAAGATGCCATTAGATACCAAAATAAACTATAAAAAACCTGCGAAAGCACATACATCCAACAAATATAGTAAAAACTAAACTACATGTATATCATCAATATATACACACATCAATAATACATATCCATTTGAAAACATACAAAATACTCCATAAGGGGTACGAAACCACAAAACTACGTCTACAAAATCATCCTCCAAAGTCTTCATGCCTAACCGACTCCTAAGCTCTACTCTGCCTTATTAGATATAAGTTCATGCTCATCTGAAGAAAAAGAAAATAGCAATGAGTGAGCCAAATATTTAGTAAGGTATAATATAATCAAGGACAATAAGTATTATACCTAAAATAAAGCAAAGGAAGGATATAAGAACATAATAAGAATGCATAAATATGAAATATGAATAAATACCTTTTTGGAATATATTTATTTTTACCGTTTTATTTTCAATTCCTTTAGTTTCCAAAATATGCATAAACTTTTTTAATTTGTAGACTAGGACCAGTAGGCCTTACCAACTAATGGAGTAGCCAAACGAAGAATGAAATGTGTATGCACCTACACATTCTAAGACGCTACCCGTGAACCTTAAATTTAAATGTCCGATGGCAGACGGTATACCTTTCAGCCGATATATAGGGCCACATAATAGATATACTACCAGAGCACCTCCCGTGGCCTAGGAGCATTCCTCAGTCTGCCACTAAAATATTATAAGGCATACCAGGGAATACTATCATTTGAAATATAAATTCTTGGTCCAAATTGATAATCACTTATTCTTAATAGAAGGTTCTACCATAAACTTACACAGAGTTTCCACTCCTTGGAGAATGAATCATCAAACATAATAAATTGTGAAGTTCCCTTCAAATACTTTGCATACTTTTATCATTCTTTGACATAGATACAAATAGTCATTTTTTGATGAGTTCATATCTTCACATGCCTTTAATTATATGGACACATTAACATAAAACTTAGAACGTATAAGAAATTATTATTACAATGAGTTGAACATAATTTTAGAGCTTTCGGATAATAAATCCCTTCACATTAGCACACAACATAATTTCTGGAGTATATACAATATAACATATTTAATATACATGTGCATAAATACAATTATTCACATCCGATAATATTTTTTGAACACGTAAA
Organism: Nepenthes alata; assembly: GCA_028571085.2. Taxonomy (NCBI): domain Eukaryota; kingdom Viridiplantae; phylum Streptophyta; class Magnoliopsida; order Caryophyllales; family Nepenthaceae; genus Nepenthes; species Nepenthes alata. Next base: position 3,816 of record JAOVVI020018903.1, read on the forward strand.
AATAATAGATATAAAATATATATAAATATATACCAAAGCTAGGGTTTCAAGTTTCTAAGACCAAATCATACATAAACTACAAGTAATACGGGTGAAAGTCAAGGGGGCACGGGTTAGGGTTTCATGGAGTGAAATACCGTACAAATCTTACAAATCAGATATGAAATAAAAATATATGCATGCTCAAGACATGGGTTGTATAAAATATGAACGTAAACGAGTATCAAAATGAGAAAACCTGAAAAGAATGGAATAAAAAGTACAGAGAGAGAAAGAGAAGTGTATGTGTGCACTTGCATTGACCCGATCTATCACTTTTTTAACTAACTCTAAGCCAAAATATGACTTGGGAACCTCGATCTCTTCCTTCTCTCTCTTCTCCTTTGCGTTCTCTCTCTCTCTCAATCGTAGAAAGCCAAACAATGTTGCACGAAATAACCCTTGCGGGTTTTTATAGCGTCGGCTAGCGCTTTTCCAAAAAATGTTGCACGAAATAACCCTCGCGGGTTTTTATAGCGTGGAGCGCCAGCCCAACAAACAGTGAGTACGAGCCTGCTGGATCCTGCGCCTGCCTCGGGCGCTCGAGCACCCGGTAGGCGCGGTTTTGCTAGTCTAGCACCTGCGGTGCCACCTCGAACACCCAGCAGGTGCCCCCTGCCACCTCTTCCTACACTCCTGAGATTTAATTTTTTCACATGAATTAAGCCTAATATTGATTATATTACCTTAATTACTCATAATTATGATATTATGAAAATTATAACCTCACACATAATATATCAATGAACATGCATATACTTTACATTTAAAATATATCAAAAGGAATAGAGATCATAGTCGGATGCAATGATATGAACTTGTGAAAGAAAAACTTATATAATACATTTGTAGATTTTTTATCTGATTCTTTCTTAATCCTAACCATCAAAACATGCTTAAATCTCATTCTTCTTTAGGGATCAGGGCCAGTAGGATTTACCAACTAAAGGAGCGGATAATCGAAGACCAAGTTATGTGGGGTCCTACACAACCAGAGGCTATACAATTCTATTCAAAACAAGAAAGTGGGCCATTTATATATAATCCTATAGACGAAGTCAGATGCCGCTTATTAATCTCGCGGTTATATAAAGTCCGATATTCATATACTACTATAATATATTAAGGTATACCATAATTTAGTACCCGCTAAATCATAATCTCAATTCAATTCTTATACTTGTAAAAACTTGATACTTTTTCTTGGTTCTTTTTAATTTTCTCACTCCTATAAAAAATATTCATAGTTCATAATATATTATAGAGTTTTTTGTCATAATTTCATGACTTCATACTTAAACGTTTGCAGAAATTTAGTAATACTAAAATTAAAATTATGGGATGCTAAATTTTGAAAAAATGCAAGATATTCAACATACTACATAATTCAGCAAGAATAATGAAAAATCAGCTCTTGTAGGGCAATTTACTTATATTTTCGGGTTTATACAAGGTATCTACATAATAGTTTAAAACATGTGTAAAATGTTGTACAAGTTTGAGGTTTGAATGGTTCAGAATTCAACAAAATAATAGCAAAACAATGGCTAGAGTCAAATTCAGCAATTCAGACTTTATTTTATGGATGTATGGAAATCTCTTGCTGAAAATCCTAGACATGCAAGCTATAATTAAGAGTTTGGAGCTTGCAGTAGCTACATATATACAAAATTCTTCACATGCATAGTCATTAAATCAGAAATGTTAGAAGAAAGAGCAAAAAATTAGCTCATGGTACAGAAATCAGCCGTTCACATTTTCTCAGCAAATGTTTAGCTTAACTAACCAACATGCAGTGCCTAGTTTATCAAATTTCTTAACATGCATGGTGACATTTCAAAAACTTTAAACATGCATGATCATTAAACTAGTATTCTAGCACATGCATGAAGATAGAACACAAGAATTCAGCTCATAATACTCTATACTTAACATTTGCACGAGTTCTCAAGAAATTTTTCATAAAATCAAGAAAAGTTCACTTGCATGCATATTATACATATATTAGCTTTGAAATCATTACTGAGACAAGTATTAGAACAAGAATGCTCAGAATAATTGGCGAGGAATCAGCAATAAGTAAAACAAGAGTTTAGGGTGCATTTGCCTTGGCTTTGATTTACTCAAATCATCACTTTGATCACATTGATTCAAGCTGTTGGAGCCTTCTCTTTCTTCTCCTCTCTCTTCTCATCAGCACCCTCTGCCTTCTCTGAATTTTCTCAACAAAAATGATTGAATTTTAAGCTGGGGGTCCTTTTTATAAACCATTGCACTCGAGTGCAGCTCGAACGTGCATCGGGGGTTAGGCCTTAGGTTTACTGAGCTCAAACGCTGCTTGGGCGTGCATTGGGAGCATAGCTACCGCCAGCAATCGCTCAAGAGGCTCTCAGGTAAACCTCAGGCGCTGAGTAAGGGGGCACGGGTAAGGGTTTCATGGAGTGAAATATCATACAAATCTTAAAAATTAGATATAAAATAAAAATATATGCTTGTTCAAGTCATGCGTTCTATAAAATATGAACTTAAACGGGTATCAGAATGAGAAAACCGGAAGAGAATGGAATAAAAAGTACAAAGAGAGAAAGAAAAGTGTATGTGTGCACTTGAATTGGCCCGATCTATCACTTTTCTAACTAACTATAAGTCGAAATCAGACTTGGGAACCTTGATCTCTTCCTTCTCTCTCTTCCCCTTTGAGTTCTCTCTCTCTCTCTATCGTTGGAAGCCAAAAATGTTGCACGAAATAACCCTCGTGGGTTTTTATAGCATGGAGCGCCAGCCCAACAAACAGCGAGTACAAGCCTGCTGGATCCTGCGCTTGCCTCGGGCGCTCAACCATCCGGTAGGCGCGGTTCCGCTAGATCTAGCACCTGTCGTGCCACCTCGAACACCCAGCAGGTGCCCCCTGCCACCTCTTCCTACGCTCCTGAGATTTTATTTTTTTCACGTGAATTAAGCTTAATGTTGATTATATTACCTTAATTACTCATAATTATGATATTATGGAAATCATAACTTCACACATAATATATCAATGAATATGCATACTTTGCATTTAAAATATATCCAATGGAACAGAGATCATAGTCGGATACAATGATATGAACTTGTGCAAGAAAAACTTATAAAATACATTTGTCGATTTTTTATCTGATTCTTTTTTAATCCTAACCATCAAAATATGCTTAAATCTCATTCTTCTTTAGGGATCAGGGCCAATAGAGTTTACCAACTAAAGGAGCGGGCAATCGAAGACCAAATTATGTGTGGTCCTACACAACAGAGGCTATACACTTCTATTCAAAACCAGAAAGTGGGCCATTACATATAATCCTATAGACGAAGTTAGATGCTGCTTATTAATCTTGCGGTTACATAAAGTCAGATATTGATATACTACTATAATATATTAAGGTATACCTTAATTTAGTACCCACTAAATCATAACCTTAATTCTATTCCTATACTTGTAAAAACATGATCCTTTTTCTTGGATCTTCTTAATTTTCTCACTTCTATAAAAAATATTCATAATTCATAATATATTATAGAATTCTTTGTCATAATTTCACGACTTCAAACATAAACGTTTGTAGAAATTTAGTAATATTAAAATTAAAAGAATGGGATGCTGAATTTTAAAAAAATGCAAGAAATTCAGCATACTACATAATTCAACGTGTTTAATGAAAAATCAGCTCTTGTAGGGCAATTAACTTATATTTTCCGGTTTATACAAGGTATCTACATAATAGTTTAAAACATGCGTAAAATGTTGCACAAGTTTGAGGCTTGAATGGTTCAGAATTCAACAAAATAATAGCAAAACAATGGCGAGAGTCAAATTCTGCAATTCAGACTTTATTTTATCGATGTATGGCAATCTCTTCCTGAAAATCCTAGACATGCAAGCAATAATTAAGAGCTTGGAGCATTCAGTAGCTACATATATACAAAATTCTTTACATGCATAGTCATTAAATCAGAAATTTTAGAAGGAAGTGCAAAAAATTAGCTCATGGTGCAGAAATCAGCCGTTCACATTTTCTCAGCAAATTTTTAGCTTAACTAACCAACATGCAGTGCCTAGTTTATCAAATTTCTTAACATGCATGGTGACATTTCACAAAATTTAAACATGCATGATCATTAAACTAGTATTCAAGTACATGCATGAAGATAGAACACAAGAATTTAGCTCATAATACTCCATACTTAACATTAGCATGAGTTCTCAAGAACTTTTTTCATAAAATCATGAAAGGTTCTCATGCATGCATATTTTAGCTTTGAAATCATTACTTAGACAAGTATTAGAACAAGAATGCTCAGAAGAATTGGCGAGAAATCAGCAATAAGTAAATGAAGAGTTTATGGTGCATTTGCCTTGGCTTTGATTTACTCAAATCATCACTTTGATCACATTGATTCAAGCTGTTGGAGCCTTCTCTTTCTTCTCCTCTCTCTTCTCATCAGCACCCTCTGCCTTCTCTGAATTTTCTCAACAAAAATGATTGAATTTTAAGCTGGGGGTCCTTTTTATAAACCATTGCACTCGAGTGCAGCTCGAACGTGCATCGGGGGTTACGCCTTAGGTTTACTGACCTCAAGCGCTGCTTGGGCATGCATTGGGAGCATAGCTACCACTAGCAATTGCTCAAGCAGCTCTCAGGTAAACCTTAGGCGCTGAGTCAAGGGGGCACGGGTCAGGGTTTCATGGAGTAAAATACCGTACAAATCTTACAAATCAGATATGAAATAAAAATATATGCATGCTCAAGTCATGGGTTTTATAAAATATGAACTTAAATGGGTATCAGAATGAGAAAACCTTAAGAGAATGGAATAAAAAGTAAAATGAGAGAAAGAAAAGTGTATGTGTGCACTTGCATTGGCCCGATCTATCACTTTTCTAACTAACCCTATGCAGAAATCAGACTTGGGAACCTTGATCTCTTCCTTCTCTCTCTTCCCCTTTGCGTTCTCTCTCTCTCTCTCTATCGTTGGAAGCCAAAAATGTTGCACGAAATAACCCTCGCGGGTTTTTATAGAGTGGAGCGCCAGCCCAACAAACAGCGAGTATGAGCCTACTGGATCCTGCGCCTACCTCAGGCGCTCGAGTACCTGGTAGGCACGGTTCCGCTAGATCTAGCACCCGTGGTGCCACCTCGAACACCCAGCAGGTGCCCCCTGCCACCTCTTCCTACGCTCCTAAGATTTTATTTTTTTCACATGAATTAAACCTAATATTGATTATATTACCTTAATTACTCATAATTATGATATTATGGAAATCATAACTTCCCACATAATATATCATTGAACATGCATACTTTAAATTTAAAATATATCAAAAGGAACATAGATCATAGTCGGATGCAATGCTATGAACATGTGCAAGAAAAACTTATATAATACATTTGTCGATTTTTTATCTGATTCTTTTTTAATGCTAACCATCAAAACTTGCTTAAATCTGATTCTTCTTTAGGGATCAAGGCCAGTAGGGTTTACCAACTAAAGGAGCGGACAATCGAAGACCAAGTTATGTGGGGTCCTACACAACCAGAGGCTATACACTTCTATTCAAAACCAGAAAGTGGGCCATTTACATATAATTCTATAGACAAAGTCAGATTTCGCTTATTAATCTCGCGGTTACATAAAGTAAGATATTGATATACTATTATAATATATTAAGGTATACCATAATTTACTGCCCGATAAATCATTACCTTAATCCAATTCTTATACTTGTAAAATCTTGATACTTTTTCTTGATTCTTCTTAATTTTCTCACTCCTATAAAAAATATTCATAATTCATAATATATTATAGAGTTTTTTGTCATAATTTCATGAATTCATATTATGAAAATATTCATAATTTTCATGACGTTTGCAGAAATTTAGTAATATTAAAATTAAAAGTATGGGATGCTAAATTTTAAAATAATGCAAGAAATTCAGCATACTACATAATTCAGCACGTATAATAAAAAATCAGCTCTTGTAGGGCAATTTACTTATATTTTCCGGTTTATTCGAAGTATCTACATAATAGTTTAAAACATGTGTAAAATGTTGTATAAGTTTGAGGCTTGAATGGATATGAATTCAACAAAATAATAACAAAACAATGGCTAGAGTCAAATTCTGCAATTCAGACTTTATTTTATGGATGTATGGCAATCTCTTGCTGAAAATCTTAGACATGCAAGCTATAATTAAGAGTTTGGAGCATTCAGTAGCTACATATATACAAAATTCTTCACATGCATAGTCATTAAATCAGAAATTTTAGAAGAAAGTGCAAAAAATTAGCTCATGGTGCAGAAATCAGCCGTTCACATTTTCTCAGCAAATTTTTAGCTTAACTAACCAA
>JAOVVI020018904.1:0-10241 GCA_028571085.2 Nepenthes alata
ACCATTATATTAGGTTATATGAATAAATATTTCACTAAGAATAAGTATTGAACAAATTTTGTCAGTCTCAATAAATCAAAAAAAAAATTCAAAAGTTTAAATTATTATGTAAAGATTTAAGAATAATTTTATACTTTTATCTTTTTTTCACCCAAATGCTTTTTTGAATTTGAAGAGTAAATTAAGTATTCACCTTATATTATGTACGGTGAAATTATTATAATTTTTAAAATTAAACTCAAAATTACTTGATCAATTATACTTAATATTGTACTGTAACCTTATGGTCAAATCAAATGCTCTAGACTTCAATTTCTAGACACGCCTTTGTTTCCAAAAAGATATCAAAATATATATTGTAAAGGGGTCATATCTTATCCACTCTTTCAAGTATAAAAGACATTAAAATATCAAATTATAAATCATTCACATAGATATAAAAGAAAACTACGTATTTGCAGTTCCCATACAAGCCAATTGAAAGAGGATCTCTTGGCCTGCATAGAGACTGTATTGCGCTATGAATCACTCCCGTGTGCGCCCATACCCGCTTGGCGTGGTGAATGGAGGTAAATATTCTCACCGCATGATGAAAACTCGAGTTGGGCCTGATGGACGCTCGAGGCGCACTTTCCAGTAGCATTGCGCTCGATCCTCGCATGAAATGAGCTCAAGCCAAAATTTCAGTACCTATGCACTTGCTTTGTGCTCGAAGCACGCGCCGGTTTTATAAAACGCGCACTTCACATTTTTAGGGTTTGAGGTTAATTTTTGAGCGTCGTTTTAGAGAGAAAAAGAAGAGAAAGAGATAGGAGAATGAGAAGAGGAAGATTTGAGCCTCCAGTTGGGTTTTGAAACAAATTTCAGTCTCTACCAATCACACGTACGAAGTTCTTGTTAGTAAGAATAACATCTGTTGTATTTTATCTCTACTCTTTCACTTTTTTATTTCTTGTATGGGCTGTTTGAATCAAGAGGTTGTGACTCTTGAGATTTATGGTTTGTGTAACCAATAAACTGCTGTTAGTGAAAAGTTTCAGACTCAGTATCACGTGATTTTTCTCCCTCGTTCTATAAGGATTTTTTCACATAAAAATCGTGCCTTTATTACTTGCGATTGATTGTTGTGTACTTGGCATCGTTTATTTCGTGTTTCCTTACGGTTCAAATACGTAGTCTATTCCTAACAAGTGGTATCAGAGATTAGGTTTGTGTCGGGTGTTGTAACTTGTTTGAATCGATGGAGGTTAGAAATAAAATAATTTATTTGAATGGCACGAATTATGATATTTAGCACAGCAAGGTGAAAAACTTGTATTTTGTGAAATCGTTGCACCATCTAGTATTTGCTACAAAAAACTGAAACCGAAGTCCGAGGAGGAATGGGCATTTGAGCATGAACAAGTCTGTGGTTATATTAGGCAATTTGTGGATGACAATGTCTATAACCACATCCGGAATGAGACGCACGCAAGAATCTTCTGGCAAAAATGTGAAATACTTTATGCCTCGAAGATCGATAATAATAAATTATTTTATTTGATGAAGTTAATGCAAGTGAGGTACAAGGAGGGCTCGTCTGTCGCCAATCACCTAAACGAGTTTCAACGATGTGTTGATGAATTGAGTGGCATGGACATAAAATTTGATGATGAACTGCTGGGTTTCTGACTTCTGACTACCTTATTGGACTCCTGGGAGGTGAGAAGGATTACTATCGCCAATACAGCTCCAAACGATGTACTGACCATTGAGATAGCAAAGGGAGCAGTGTTGAATGAAGAGATGAGACGTTGATCACAAGGGTCTTCATCTTTCACGTACTCCGAAGTACTAGTCTCCGAGTCACGGGAAAAAAGTAAAGGGCGTGGCCCTAAACCTATAGAGAATAGCCGAAGTAAATCTAGATCAAGGTATCAGAACCTCGATTGCCATCACTGTGAAAAGAAGAGACACATTAGAAGTATTACTACAAGTGGAAGCGAAAAAATACAGAGAGTAATGAGAAGAAGGCAGACGAGACTCGAGATGAAGAAAGAGTTACTGTTATTACCGGGAGTGATCTTTGGTTGGTGTGTCAGGAGGATGATGTGATCAATCTGACTGACCTTGAGATAAACTGGGCGGTGGACAGTGGTGATTCACTTTATGTCACGTTACGAAGGGAGTTATTCACATCATACACTCCCGACAACTTTGGAGTGTTGAAAATAGGCAATGAATGTACATCCCAAATTGCTGGCTATGATGATGTGTGCCTAATCACGAATAATGGAACCAAGTTATTGTTGAGGGATGTCAGATATGTCCCAGATATTCGGCTGAATCTGATCTCGGTGGGCAAGTTTGATGATGAGAGTTTTTGTAGCACATTCTGCGAAGGAGTATAGAAGTTAACTAGAGGGTCTCTAGTTGTAACTCGGGGCAGTAAAGTTTTCAGCTTGTATGTGTTGTAAGCCTCAATTGCAGCGGGAGATGTGCATGTTGCTAGAGATAAGGGGTTTTCAGATTTGTGACACCGGCGGTTGAGTCACATGGGTGAGAATGGCTTAAACTGGTTAGCTAGGAAGAATTGTCTTCAAGGTGTAAAAGCAGCTCAGTTGAAAACTTGTCCCCATTGCATGGCAGGAAAGTAACAACGGGTTTCATTCAATGGTAATTAATCCACAAGGAAGACCGATCTCCTTGAATTGGTCCACACCGATATATGTGGCCCATTCAAGGTGAAGACTCTTGGAGGAGCTCTTTACTTCATCACATTCATTGATGACTGTTCTCAAAAACTATGAGTGTATCCGTTAAAATTTAAGGATAGTGTTCTTACATTCTTCAAATATTTTCATACCTTGGTTGAGAGGTAAATGGGGAAGAAACTAAAATACATTCGAAGTGATAATGGTGGGGAGTACATCGGAGCATTTGATGAGTATTACCGATCTTATGGAATTCGTTATCAGAAAACTCAACCGAATATACCACAACTAAATGGGGTGGCTAAACGGATGAATGGGACTCTGATGAAGAGGGTTCGATGTGTGCTTACAGAGCCGAAGCTCCCCGGTTTATTTTGGGGGGAAGTATTGAGGACCGTGGCTCATGTTATCAATTTATCACCGTACGGTACCTTGAAAGGAGAAGTGCCCGAAAAGATATGGTCCAAAAAAGAAATTTCCTACGATCACTTGCGGGTATTTGGATGTAAGGCTTTTGTTCACGTTCCCAAAGATGAAAAGACCAAGCTGGAGTCAAAGACCAGACAGTGCATATTTCTCGGTTAGGGGGAAGATGACTTTGGATATCGACTATATGATCCGATTGAGAAGAAGTTGGTTTGATTTAGGGATGTCGTGTTTGTCGAGAACAAGACTATAGAGGATATTAGCAAAGATTCAAAGACTGTCTCCAATAATGATGACAGTCGTGCATGTGATTCCAATCTTACGCCGGCACCTGTCCGTCATTAGAGTGAAAATCAAGGCAATGTCGAAGAGGAAGAAGAACTTGAGATTCCAATACCCAATAGAGATAAGGATGAGACTGTTATTCATGACATCGCTGAGCCTATCGAGACCATTCCATTTCGACGATCCACGAGAGATCGAATACCCTCTATTCATCTGTCGACTGAGGAGTATGTGTTACTTACCGACGAAGGGAAGCCCGAATGTCTTGAGGAAGCAATGGAGGACGAACACAATGCAGAGTGGATGGAAGCTATGCGAGACGAGATGGCGTCATTGCATGAAAATCACACGTTTGAATTGACAAGATTGTCGAAGGGAAGATGAGCGTTGAAGAACAAGTGAGTCTTCAGGCTAAAAAGAGATAAAAATAGCTCACAACCGAGGTACAAAGAGAGATTGGTTGTGAATGGTTTCAATCAACAGAAGGGTATTGATTTTGACTAGATCTTTTCTCCAGTTGTAAAAATATCTTCTATTCGAGTGGTACTCGGGTTGGCTGCTATTCTTGATCTGGAGGTAAAACAGATGGATGTGTGGATGATATTTCTTCACGGTGATCTTGAGGAGGATATCTACATGGAGCAGCCAGAGAAATTTTTGGTCAAGGGGAAGGAGTAATTAGTGTGTCGTCTTAAGAAAAGTCTATATGAGTTGAAATAAGTACTAAGACAATGGTACAAGAAGTTTGAGTATGTCATGGTCGATCAAGGCTACTAGAAGGCGACCTCGAATCATTGTGTCTTTGTTCAGAGATTTTCTGAGGATGATTTTATTATTCTCTTGCTCTATGTGGATGATATGCTGATAGTTGGATGGAATGCCTCCTAGATCACAGAGTCAAAGCAACAGCTTGGAAAATCTTTTGCTATGAAAGATTTGGGGCCGGCGAAGTAAATTCTGAGAATTAGAATATTTCACAGCCACAAAGCGAGGAAACTATGAATATTACAAGAGAACTATGTGGAAAAAGTGTTTCAACGTTTCAACATGAAAAAGTCAAAACCGGTGAGCACCCCATTGGCTAATCACTTCAAGTTGAGCAATCAGTAATGTCCTACGGAAGATGAAAAAGCATACATGAGAGGCATCCCCTATTCTTCAGCCATGAGTAGCCTAGTGTATGCCATGGTGTGAATAAGGCCAAATATAGCTTATACTGTTGGAACTGTTAGTCGATTCTTGTCAAATCCCGATAATAAGCATTGGTCCGCTGTAAAATGGATTCTAAAGTATCTCCAAGGAATTTCTAAATTGTGCTTGTGTTTCAAAAGCAGCATGCCACTTCTGGTTGGGTATACTGATGTAGATATGGCGGGTGATGTTGATTCACGGAAATCTACTTCGGGATATTTAGTCATATTCGCGGGAGGAGCCGTTTCCTAGCAATCGAAATCGCAGAGGTGTGTTTCTCTCTCCACTACTGAAGCGGAGTTCATCGCTATAATGGAGGCAAGTAAGGAGATGTTATGGATGAAAAAATTCATTCGGGAACTTTGTCTCAAGTAGGAGCGATATGTGTTGCTTTATGATAATCAAAGTACGATTCACCTTTATAAGAACTCGTCATTTCATTCCAAATCAAAAACATATCGATGTGAGGTATCACTGGGTGCGGAATATCGTTGACAGTGGATTGTTGGTGTTGGAAAAGGTCGGGATCAAGGAGAATAGATCGAACATGATGACCAAAGTATTGCAAAAGGGGAAGCTTGAAACTTGCTATTCTATTGCCGGGATGATGATAAATGGCCCCACACGGTCGTGAGAGAAAGTTTGTTGGGCTATGAGTTATTCCCGTGTGGGCCCATACCTACTTGGCGTGGTGGATGGAGGCAAATATTCTCACCGCATGATGAGGACTCGTGTTGGGCCTAATGGGCGCTCGATGCGCACTTTCCAATAGCATTGTGCTCGTTCCTCGCATGAAATGAGCTCGAACCAAAATTCCAGTACCTATGCGCTTGCTTTGCGGTCGAAGCGCGCTCGAGCGCGACCATGTGCTGGCTGAGCGCTCGCCGGGCCCTCGACCGCGCGCCGGTTTTATAAAACACGCACTTTGCATTTTTAGCGTTTGAGGTCAGTTTTTGAGCGTCGTTTCAGAGAGAAAAAGATGAGAAAGTGAGAGGAGAATGAGAAGAGGAAGATTTGAGCCTCCGGTTGGATTTTGAATCAAATTTTAGTCTCCGCCAATCACATGTACGAAGTTGTTGTTGCTGAGAAGAATATCTGTCGGATTTTTTCTCTACTCTTTCACTTTATATTTTCTTATACGGGCTGTTTGAATCAAGAGGCTGTGACTCTTGAGATTTATAGTTTGTGTAACCGATAAACTGCTGCTAGTGAAAAGTTTTGGACTCAGTATCCCGTGATTTTTTTCCCTCGTTATATAGAGAATTTTTCACGTAAAAATCGTGTCTTTATTACTTGCGATTGATTGTTGTGTGCTTGGCATCATTTATTTCGTATTTTCTTACGGTTCAAATACGTAATCTATTCCTAACAGACTGTGTGTTCACATGAATCTCGATTCCACAAGTTTCCAAAATGTTTAAGCTCCGTGCAGGCTGTTTGTTTCAACCCTCAAATTCTGTGTCGAGTGTGCATCCAAAGTGGCAACACAAGGATAGTGTGAGTTGAACAGAGATGGATGTGTGACTAAAATAAAATTGCTCTATCCAGTCATATATATATATATATGGATTGGCTATTATTTCATGTAGTAAGAGATTATATGTGGACTAAAGTTTCACAATATATACCACAGTTGATAACTCCTATAGAGGGGTTCTCTTAGATTGTAAAATTTAATAAAGCGTGCCTGTCTAATATAATTAAATGTATCCGTATAAACAGAATTTTACGATAGACTTATCATTCATTTACTGTAAGATAGATAGTTAATGCTATATTTTTATAATCTGACATGCATTGCAGCACCACGACAGATCTCGGTTGAGGTTTTTATTTGTTCATTCTTCTTAGCATTGTAACCGAAAAAAAAGTTACATAATATTTGAAAGATCTAAATAGTAAGGACAGTATAAAACAATGGAGGGATAGAACACTTACAGTGCAAGAAATGACAAAACCCATGGGGAAAGGGGGAAAAAAATGACAAAATGGTGAGATGTTACACCTGGACTAAGTACAAAATGAGTGTGAAATACATAGAGATTGATAAATGAATTCTTCGATTTAAGTGGCCATTTACAATTGCTGAACTTGAGCTCGGAAGATGTAGACATTCATGGATGAAGCTACGGCCTGCGTGATTTTGGTTATCTATGGAGTGGATTATGTCAAATACAATGGTGGGATGTCTATTTCTGGAAGAATAAAGTATAAGAAAAAGTAGTAAGAAAAGAGGCCACTTGAATCACTGACCAAATCCTGCGAGCATCTGAATACGAATTCAATAAAGTGCAAGTACCCCATTTAGAACAGGCATGATGGCATGGACAGCAGCGGTGAGGTTTCCATTATCCCACCCACATAAAATCTAAGTAGATTTAAATATACAATTTTATTTTTTATAATTGAAAATTTTAAATTATAAGATTATAATAAATTTAATATTCCATTAAAATATTTTAATCTCTAGTTAACTAGTTCTTTTTAGCAGTGTTCACTAGTATATTTCTCTCATTTAAATTATTAGATTGAAAAAGTTTAATGATTAAAATTTAAATATTAAATAATATTTTTTAATATTAAATTTTATATTAAATAAATATTAATATTATAAAAAAAATTAAAAAAATAGTTATATTAAATACTTTTTTTATTTTTTAATTATAATTATTAGATTTTTTCATCTAATAGTAAAAATTAAGAGAGCTTAACCCCATCTTCGACTCTCCATTGGAAAATGGGGATTGTCACTCTTCCAAAAATAAATAAGCAGAAGCAGGATTCTCGATAAAAATATTTAAATTTATAAAATTTTAAAATTTTATAAAAATATATATAAATAATTATTTTTAAAAAAATTAGTAATAAACCAAATATTTAATAAATATTAATATTAAAAAATTGTATAAAATATATTTGCAAAATTGTTTTTACACATTAAAAAATTTCCTGTTAAATATTTATTTAATAGGAGAGTGATCCAAATCCCGGAGGATGCACTTCTCTCCCTTCTGGATAATGGAGTCGTGGAATAATTACGTCAAGCCGCCCACTCCACCACTCTACACGGAAAGATTCCCTTATTTCTGACCATTTCTGTCCATCTTGACCACTGGACCGACTACTACATAAGGGCTGCCTCGCCCTCCATACCCCTTATCTTCACCGCAGTGTACTCACTGTTATCCACCGCTATCCAAAATTTCAGCAATGAGAACCGAACAAGAGGATGAAGATGAGCAATTCAAAGTTTTGTACGAGCTTTGTTCGATGATAATTCACGTAGTCCGGTGCCCTCCTCCTCTCACATTCCCGTCTCCGGCACTTTACTCGCCGGAGGGTTCGTCCTCCTCGTCCAAGCATCTGACGGCGTCGGCGCACATCTCCCCGCCGGCTTTCGCTTCGTTGTTCTTGGGGATTTCGCTGGCTTTGATGCTGTTCGGGTCGCTGACATTTGTGATTGGAATCATATTGATGCCTTGGGTTATCGGATTCGTTCTCCTCTTCTACTTTGCTGGAATTGTTTCCAATTTGTTCGAATTCGGTGGTTCTCTTCTAGGCTTGGCTTCCTCCTGGAAAGATATGTCTGGTTAGGGTTCCTATTCTCTTCTATTACTATATAAGTCCGGCTTTCGTTATGCTTCTCTCAAATTGGTTATCCTTTTAATTTTCAAGACCTATCATATCACTGTAAAATTTAAAAGAAAATTTTGAATAATATATTTGATGCGTCTCTAGTTTTCGATTATGGTACAGATTAGAGAGCTTTCAAATCTTCCATCACGGGTCGATCTGAATCGGGTCCGATTTCCGTCATTGTTAATTTAAAACTTTCATACTATAAACTATAAATAAGAGGTTAGAGAATGACGAGAGTTTATCTCACCAAAAACACTCCGACACTCAAATTAAAAACCTTCCGCAATAAACGAAGGAATACACGTTTAAGAGTAAACGTGACGATAATGCAAGGATATAGGGATGAGGGGAGTGTGAGTGGGATGTGTTTGAAGGTTTGGGCTCCAAGAGTTGTACCGTTATGAGTGGCTTACTAACTATACTGGGAAGTGGCGGTGGCTTAAGGGAAGAGAGCTGGTTCTTTCTCCTCGAGACCTGGAACTTTCTGGTGAAGGATTGAGTGCTTGATCTCTAGTCACCATTCAAGTTTAGAATTGAACTCTCTCCGCTCCTTGGTAGGAGAGGGTATTTATAGACTCCCTTTGGGAAGCTTTGGGAGTCAGAACCCTCGACAAGTGGTTTGTCGAGATTCATCGGCCATTGTGCGCTGATGGTGGCCAGCGGCGTCAGCTGTCATCTTGCAAAGGCAAGGAGACCGTCGTCGAGTACGAACAACGTCTGGTCTGCTGCCCGCGTAAGGATTGATTGAGTAGTTGTAAGGACGTCGTGCGTTGTGTCTTGCATCATTGACCTTTTCTCCGATTGGCTAGTATTTTCTAAATTGGCGCTCACCCCCTGTGATCGCCTCTGCAGGTCGTGAGGACGTGCTGATTGGTTGCTTATTTGGAGTGCCACATGGGCCGCGCACTAGGATTCTTTGGGTTTCATAGGAGGATCTGGGTCTTTTTGCTCGATCGAACCCGTGCCCCTTCGATTAGGCTTCGTTGTTCTTGGCCCATTCCCGAGTTGGACCCATCAATAACCCCCCATGCCTGGGGACGGCCCATTGCCGAGGCTTGGTATATCTAAGGTGGGTCCAGCTAGCTATCCGCGTGGGCTTCCCTCGAGATGCGCTGGTCTTCGTCTCCTTATGACGCCGTTCCTTCCCCATGCAAATATGTAGCCCTTTAGAGGCGGTGTAGGGATTCGGTGCTCTTTTAGGAAAGATTCACCGTCTAAGGTCCGGCTTCGCATTGATGGCTTTCTTATTTTTTGATAGACGGCCATCGGGTGGTGCACCTCTTTAGGGGTTCGTCGGGCATTGGCTTGACTATAAATTAAGGAGTTCTCCGGCTAGGGTGACCCATTCTTAAGCCATTCGTTGGAGAAATAATGCAAAGTTCTTGGCTTGCCTCGTGTCCTGTGGGGTTTTGCAAGGGAATCAGATGGATTTGCAGGAGATCTAGTGCTACCGTTTAAGCCTATCGTCACGCCTTTTCCGTGGGCGATTCCTCGTTGTAATGAGGGTGGCCCGGCCACTCAGCTATTGTCATGTGCCTCCTCTCTGGCTACCCAGGACTCCAGTCCGTAGGTGAGATGCAACGAGACTGGCACACCGTTTCTAGAGATTTTGCTCCCTCAATAGCATACCTTATCCATCTCCTACCGCGATTGGCAGTTTATATATGCTACCTGGAGAGGAGGTGGAACTTGGAGTCCCCTTGGGGTGCGCACGAGCGACTCGTAACCCGGTGAGACTCTTGATAGATGGCTTTCCTCCGCTTGCAAAGTCCCTGTCGTGCCGGCAATGTGGGATTGGCATCTACGATGCCCGTCCAGGAGCGAAATCGGCGTTAGGGTGATGCTACAAGAATGAGCTGATGTGCTTACATTCCCTAAGCCGGTCCACCCTGGGGGTGCCGTTATCCTGAGCTTCTTGTTGAGATATGACACCTTTGCCTACCGAGCAGGAGATTTTATTCATCGACTCCCTTTGTGGTAGTCTTTTCTTGGTCAGGACTAACAGAC
>JAOVVI020018908.1:0-10240 GCA_028571085.2 Nepenthes alata
AATATTTCAGTTCCAAATATCTTTTATGTAAAAAGTTTTAGCAAACTATCATATTTTAGTACAACAGAATATTCATTCTAAAATATAACTTATGGAAAAATATTTATATTGACATATTATTTTTTAAGATATTTGGAGTTTTTCAATATAATAGGAAAACGTGGTTAATTTAGTTTTAGTTTTTAAACAACGGTATAAAAATATTATTTGTTGGGTATGGGCCTAAAATAAGTTTGCTCAACTTAAAGTTGAAGTAGAGTCCAAGTATCAATAGCTTAAATAAGGAAGCACTAAATTGAACTGGTTAAATGAATAATGACTTTACAGTATATTGAACGAAACGTTCGATCCTAACAAATGATGACGGTTAATTGAGAGTTAATAATGCACAAGTAAATAACTCAATTTAGAAACGACTAAAAATGGTTCACACTCTAATAGTCAGGCGATTTTTTTATTAATCTAAATGGAGATTACATTTAAAAAATAACACCCTACACCAACTATCATGAAATGCCTTTCAAGGTAGGCAGTGGTTTCATGGGCTAATCGGTTGGTTAGCAACCTCACTATAAAATCCAACTACATCTAAAACAAGAGGGAGAAAGAAAAAAATCCAAAAAAAACACTCATGTAAGAATGCATTTGAGAAGAGGCATGTCGTCCCAACTCACATTCATTCCCATCCACTTTCAAGCTTTTTCTTCTTTATTAAAAAAAAATTACACCATTTTATGTGAGTATTTTAGGATATATATATTATTTTAGTGGGGATATCTGCTGATATTAAGGAAATGATGTTTATTCACTATAAATGTGGTTCATAGATACTTTTTTTTTAATCTTTTTGTTACATTATAATATTTTTTATACTATTCTAAACTCAATTTAAAAAGTTGATTGAGAGTTTTATAAGTTGTTTTAAACTTTTTTTTAAAAAAATAATTTTTAAATATTTCAAAAAGTATTTTAACATGTGTATATATATATATATGTCACAAGATCAAACACCCGCTCAAATCGAAAGTGGCAGAATATTTCAAAGCGCGCCAAAGGGCAAAACAGTCCTCTCCCTTGCTTCCTGTTTTCATGTCCACAGTCGGAGTTCGTTCGAGAAGTGCAAAGGTCAGAGTGCGAGAGAGAGAGTTGCAGCAACATCAATGGTGACACCGAGAAAAAGAGCTCGAACCCAGACTCAGGCAATCCCTACGCCGGACAAGAAAACTTCTCCTCCAGAAAATGCCGATTCTTCGGGATACGAGAAGTTCAGAGAACAAAGGATCAAAGAGAACAAAGAGAGAATGAAGAATCTGGGGATTCTGGGCCTCTCAGTTAATCTAAAGCCTGAAAATCTCCCTCCTAAACGTCCTCTCAAGAACCCTTCTGAGAAGAGGTCACTTCATCGCTCTCAATCCCTCAGGAGGTCTTCTAGGTAACTTATTTTTCAAAAAAAAGGACAATTATTTCTTTTGCTACTCGATGGTGTTTTCTGTTTCTCTCACTTTCCGTTTGTTTCCCAGTAACATTTAGACAAGTAAAACAAAAAAATTAATTTGCTTACAATTGTGTTTGGTTGTCTTTTTAAATTTGAATGACCAGAGTTTCTAATGGAGTTGTAGCTTGAGTAGCCTAGTTCAGCACGAAGCTGTATAGCGACGAGTACCTCGCCTAAGCTTTGTTGTTTAACTCAGTAGCTCGAAAGTACGTTTGATTGCTTGAGTTTCACTCATTAAACCATTCCTGCTATCCCTAATCATGTAACCTTCAGCCAAGCTTTTCGCTTTGGCTCTTCTTACAACCCTAAGTACATAATTTAAGAGCTTCCGGAGCCCTTGAAACTCAACAAAGAGGATATTTATCAAAAGGCTACTGCTTACTGGAAAGGGAAAAAACCTAGGCTGAACAAACACTTGGAATGACACTTTACACAAAATACTCAGACATTCAAGCGGATCATTTATGATGAACAGGTTGAACTCTAAGAGAACGATTGAGAGTTATATAATAGGATAGGTCCTACACAGTTAAGCACACAATCTAAATGCCTGAACAGGTCATAAGAATTTGGATCATTTCGTACCACGATCTCCTTAACCCCCGCAAACCTTACGAAGATGCAAAATAGAAAAGATTACCATTTGTTTTTTTTTCCTCCACTAAGCTGGGGTGAGTAAAGTTTCAGGACGGGGTCCTAAAAATTTGAAAAACATATAATGCTTTCAGATCCAATTGCCTAGATCTGGCTGCGTGTTTGTCTTTTACTTCTTTCTTCAGGGTCTCAAATGGCATTCCCTACAGCTTATGCGAAGTCTTGGGGACCATACAATAATAGCTCTCTTGTCTATGGTGTCTGAAAAGAAGATATAATTCTTTTAACTAAATTGTTTTACTGTTCCCATTATAACGCTATTTCAAGGTTGGAGACCATGGCCCCTGTTAGATATGCAGAGGGGTGCACTCCAAAGGAGAAGCAGTGGAAAAATTTGGAGATTTTTATACCTGAAGGATCAAGGCCAGAGGTTTATACAGAAGAACACGCAATGCTTTTGGGTGATAGTAAGAGAACTTGGACATTGTGTGTGGATGGTTATGGAGAAGACGGTGAGCGCATATATGATGCAGTGAATGGAAAGTCCTGCCACCAGTGCAGGTAAGATGGGCTTTTCCTGTTCTTCCTCCCTAATGTTTTGCCAATTCTCCGATATCAAGTCCTGCCACCAGCGCGGGTAAAATGTCCAAAATGGAAGTGGGAAGACATGATTAGATCCTGTTAGCGGATTCATATTTATATTTCATATCTGTCTTACTAGATCATCCTGAAATACAACCTGGTGCTTGCAGGCAAAAAACTCTTGGTCATCACACCAGCTGCAGCAGATGTAACTTGGTTCAGGGTCAACTTTGTGGAGATTGCTTGTATATGAGGTGAATAGCATTTATTGCATTAGAGAAAGCAACTCTTTTTGATCCCTGTTTAAGTATTTGCAGTAGGGACTGATGCAGTGGAAAATGCTGAAAACTGGATCTATGAATCCTCTAATCATTATACTGTGGGAGTAAAAGGACATATGAAGATGGTTAGTTGCTGCCTTTGCATCAGTTAATGAACTTATTTTGCCGATTAAGAAAAAGGAAGCATCCATTTTTTGTGACTGACTGAATGAATATACCACCTAGAGATCCTAAATGGCATGCCTGGTCTTGGGAGTGAAAGCTCTTATTTAGAGATGATGTAGAGTTGTGTTTGCAATGCTCCTATCTATGCCTTGAATGGGCTTGTCACAGATGCTGTATAATCCCAGCCATTACAGGTATTTATTGGAAAATTTGGGTGAACATCTTGAACCATTTGAAATATTGTATAGATATTCAATTGCAGCCAAACTTGATGGTGTTGTATAATGTGCCAGTTTCTTTGTTTATGCCCATGGCAATGCCTTTTCTTAGTATAGCTAGCCTTGATTGCGGTAATACTGATGCATAGTAACATGGAATTCTCACCTTACCCTAAGGTGCTCTGCCAGGCACTTGATACCATAATCTTGGAATTCTACAATAATTGGATACTTAAAAATCTACAATATTTTTGTAAACGTGCTTTATCCAACTGTTGTCCCTAAATCTATTATAGGTGGTCGGCAGTAGCATGCATCAGGCCTTGAATGTCTCAAACAATTTTTGCCTTTCCTTTCATTTTATGCCGTTTCTGATAGAGCTGAGTGTGTAGTGCGCACAGCCTTTTCTTTTTCCCTCTTCCATGTCTATTGGGTAGCACTCCCACATTTTTTTATCCCCACCCAGCTCTAATCCCAATAGTTTTGAACCTAAGACCTCCAAAATGAAATCTGCAGTGGTGCCAAGAATGATATGGACTGCTTCAACACTGAACCTCACTCCAGCTATCCAAGAAGCATATGAATATAGGTGTAGTAATATGAAGGGAGAGATGAAAAAAAGTTTTTTATATTTATGTGTATAAAAGTGTATAATGGGCCCTTATTTCATTGGAAAAAGAGACAGTTTAAACTAGAAAAGTTGTAATCACAGTAATTATAAAAAAATATAAATTAAAAGATATCACTTATCTAATTTGGGAAGGATATTATACATATCTTAATATACATAAGTAACAAAAAATAGATGACAATAATTTTCTAATTTAGGAAAAATGTAATGAGGATATTATATTCTTAATATCTTTAATATTCCCCCTCAAATTCTAGATGACTTGGAAGAGATCAATTTGAACTTGGAAACTAGATCGATGTGGCGATTAAGTGGATGAATTTTTGTAAAAATATCAGCCAATTGATCAGCTAAACAAACCTAACGAGATAAAGAGCGCCTTCCTTGAGGTGATGATGTCCAAAATAGCAATTAATCTCAATGTGTTTTATGCGTTCATAAAACACATCATTATGAGTAATCTGGATAACATTGTAATTGTCGCAATAGAAGGGAGTATTGCTGGGTTAAGGAAGATCGATATCTGCTAATGAAGCTAGAGAATCTCAAATATAGTATCCGTAAAAGTGAAATATTCAATCTTAGTGTTAGAACGGGCAACAAATTAATGTGTTAAGAGATTAGAAAATCTTCTAAGAGGTAGCGAAAACTAGTAGTGGACTGTCGGTTATCAGTATAAGAATATACTCTAAGTTCTAATGAATAGTGAAAGACAAAGTGTAGCCCATAAAACAGAATGCATTTCACATTGTGGAGAATACGAAGAACAACTTCATAGTAAACAGAATGTGGCGTCGACATAAATTAACTGACAAGATGTACAATATAGGTAATATCAGACCTGATAATAGTAAGATATATGAGGATCCCAATAATTGGCGATAAATGGTAGTATCAGAGATAATCTCTCTATCATTAGCATAGAGTTTGATGTTGTATTCAAGAGGACTAGTAACCTTTTTACAGTCAGTAAGCCCAACATGAAAAATAAGATCGGAAGTATACTTAACTTGTATCAAATGATAGCCATTAGAGGTGGAAGTTACCTTAATTTCAAGAAAGTAATGAAGGAAATTAATATCCTTAATTTCAAAATGCTGACTTAAAAATATTAAAATTTAAGAATACTAAAACTATTATCATCAATAATAATTATGTTGTTAATATAGAGTAGGATAATAGTAATATTAATAATAGTATGATAAGAGAAAAGGGTAGAGTCATGTGGACCGGAGGCAAATATAAACTATGAAATAGTAGCACTGAATTCGGCAAACCAAGTACGGGAGCTTGCTTAAAATTGTTTAATTTTTGTCAAAGATAGCTTATCAATTCAGGAGAATGAGAATAACAAGGAAAAGATTTCATGTAGATTTCCTTAGTCAAGTCACTATGGAGAAATATATTTCTTACATCTTGATGCGTACCTGGATCCGATTTTGAACGGATTCGGATTCGTCGGGAATGCTTGAACCGCCTTCGTTCTTTGAGTGCAAATCCTGCACACCACTAAAACGAACAAGAGGTCAGTGTGTCGGCGGGATGTTGTCCCACCGAAAACACTCCGACGCTCAAGTCAGTCAAGCCTTCGAAATTAGGGAAGGTAATGCTGAAAAGCAAGAGAAAAGGAGAGAGTTGGTTGGTCGAGAGCGCTGGCTTGTCGAGGATGTGAGTGATCGCTTCCTACTCACAGGGAGCGTAAGGAAACGATGTTCCGAAAGCGTGGAAGCTTCCGGGAACGACTCTCGGAAAGCCGATTAGGTCTCCAGGAAGCTGGATGCCTCTGGTCGGATTTGAACGTCTGGAAGAGTGGAAGAGACGATGAGTCTCTGTCCAGTACTCTGTCAGCGTTCGTGGATGTAAGAGTCTTCTCTCTAAGCAAGAGCTTGGGTACGTGAGAGCTTGACTGTAAAAGCTCGTCTCAGTACGTAAGCGTTTGCATGCAAGAGCTTGTCTGTTAATCAGAACGTGTCAGTAAGAACGTATGAATCAGAACTCGTTGTCTGTCAGCAAGAGCGTGTTATGTGTAAGTCAGGATGCGTAAGCAAGAACTGTGTATCAGAAGACGTGTTTCAGAAGACGTCAGTCAGAAGTCGTCCTTGAATCAGAGTTCTAGGGTTTATTTAAGGCGGACAGGATTATCTCCCCCTTTGGAAAGTGTGATCCCCTGCGTTATTCTTGGTTGGCCTACCTTTCAGAGCTGATGCCAGTTGCCAAACGGACCAAAATAGCTTCCTTCCACGGTGGTCAGTGGCTTTCCAAACTGGTCACCTTCCTTCTGTGTATGTTACTGTTGGAGAGCTCCAATTGGCAGAGAATTGAAAAAATCTGGTGCCTTTCTTATGGGAAAGGCGCTGATTTTGTCAATATCCATTTTGGGAGCCGGCTGGGATCGTGGAAGATGCTAGGAGGGCCGTTGCTGGCCGTTTGATAGATCGTGGGCTCAAGTGGGCCAGGTCCGTAACTGTAAAAAGTCTTTGTTTGGGCCTACTGCTACAGTACATCCGGTCAACGCCTGAGTTGACATTCTGCACACGAGTAGGCCGTCTGCTGAGGTCTAGACGGTCAACGTTGGCGTTGACCGTCATGGGCCTTTCAGGGTTTTGGCCTGCGTCTCCAGTTGGGCCGTTCACGAATTGACCGTCCAGCAGGCCGTTTTGGGCCTACGTTGATTTTGGGCCAGCCCATTTTCAGTATACCCATCACATCTATTTAAAATAAAGGCCATTGGCAAGTAATAATTACAGGTAAGCGAGATTGAACAGAAGTAATGAGGGCAACGAGAACGAAAGTCTCTTTGTAACTAATGCTATGCTTCTGGGTTTATTTTCTTTTTGTATATCCATTTGATCAGTATATAGTTTTATCAGGTGGAAGAGCAATCAAATTTTAAGTGTAAGTATTGTAAAGTGCCCAAACTCTTCGGTGATAGGTTGGTGCCAAAGAGGGTCAAAGTATACTTCAAGATTATTGGATGGGTTATGAAGATCATCAAGAGTAGAAAAACAATGATAGTCACGAAAATGGGGAGGAGGAGCATGTATCCAACTGGAGCAATAAATATCGGTAGTGGAGGAGGAATTTGAGGGAATGGTTGTGATGTCGTGGGTATTGATAATTTAGACTCATTAGAAGTGATTGAATTTATAGGACCTGCATTAGATAAAAATTCTGAAAAGGGATCTAGGTCTGTAAAAATCTGAGAGAAAGGGGAAGATCATGAAGAGAAGGAAACGACATCCGTAAAGTTTGTATGTTTCTAGAACCAAACATTTTCGGAAATATTAAGAAGCTTAGTTGTAAAATTGTAACACTTAATAGTCTTTGTATTCAATGTCATAACTAAGAAAAGATCAAAGTACAAGTTTGGTACTTCATGAGGATGGAGTAGAACAAAGTAAGCACAGTTAAAAATTTTAAAAAGAGAATAACTGGGTACTTTTTTATAGAGATCCTTATATAGAGTTTGGTTTGTCATAGCAGAAGATGGAATCCAATTAATAGTGTAGACAGCTGTAAGTGCAGTTTTTCTCTAAAAGGATTTAGAGAAGTAGAAAAGGCAAACAGTGCGGACATTGTTAAGAATGTGACGATATTTATGTTCAACATGGCCGTTTTGTTGGGAAGTGTAAGTATATGAACGTTGAGATATAGTACCTATTTGTTGAAGTTCATCCAAAAAAGAGGTAGAGATATATTCTAGAGTATTGTCAGAATAGAATACTTTGATTGTAAAGTCGAATTGAGTTTTTAACATCTTTTGAAAGTTATGAAATGCATTGAGGATCTTAGATTGATTATGCAGAAAATAAATCTATGTATAAAGAGAGTATCATCGACAAAGATAATAAAATAGTGAGACCTACATTTAGTGGGAATATGGGTGGGACTCCAAATATCAGATGAACCAAATCAAAGGATGTAGAATTCAAAAGGTCATTCTTTATTAAAAGATAATGCTAGTTGTTTGCCCAAATGACAAGACATATAATCAAAAGAGTCAAAATTAACTTTCCTAAGTAACTATTAGAGGTTAAAGACTGAACATGAGGCAATAAGGAATGACCAAGTTGTCTGTGCCAAATATTAGCCTCTCTTGTTTAGTTGAAGTGCTGCATTTCAGTATCCAAGGATTTGAACATGGCATTTGAATCATCTTCTTCGCTAGAATTTCACAACAGCAAAGATGGGTTTGGTGAATGTAGATTTGTTGCTGGGCAAGGAAAATGATGGAGTCAGATGAATTTGTGGAGCCTGTAAACACAGATGAGGCTGATGATGGTTGAGAAATACAAATCTGAGGGAGAAGGTAACTCGAGTTTGGTGAAGGTGTTATTGTGGAAGAGGATAAAGGAGATTCAGAAGAATAGATGGTGTCGAGAGGAGATTTGTCAAAACGTCAATAACAGATTCAAAGCCAGTGTCTTTGGTGATTTTGGCACCAAAAGAAAGCAACGGTGAAGAGGAAAAAAAACTTTGGATGGGTAAAACAGATTGAAGCAGGTTCAGTATACCTGTCTCTGTTATCATATAGCAATATGAAAAGAGAAATGAAGAAAGATTTTTTATATTTTTGTGCGTATAAAACTATACAATAGCTCATTCTTTTATAGGAATAAGAGACAACCTAAATTAAAAAAATATAATAATGATAATTATATAAATACTTTAAATTAAAATATATCAATCATTTAATTTAGAAAGAATATTATATATATCCTAATTTATATAAGTAGCATAAATTAGAAAATAACAATATTCTAATTTAAGAAGAATATAATATCCTTAATAAGGAAGTACATTATATCCTTAATATCTACGATGCCAAGAACTTGCTTTTTTCCTTTATCCTAACCTATTAATTTCCATTTTTTAGGTATGTGTATTGAAATCTCCTTCTATTCAAGGTTACCAAACAATTGCATTTCAATTTTTTAAAGCATGCCTCCCTTGTTACGTAGGTACACATGGTAGTGATGTTAATCTGAATGCACCAACTACTAATCAGGTGTTATTGGTCAATTCCTGCTGTCTTTTGCAGGTACGGGGAGAATGTATTAGATGCTAACGAGGATCCCAATTGGATTTGTCCCGTTTGCCGTGGAATATGCAACTGCAGCTGTTGCCGACGGGGAAAAGGATGGCCACCCACGGGTTCTTTGTATAATAAGGTTAATTTGTTTACTCTTCCATTAGTTTTTATGGTTGCGCTATGTTTTAAGAGTCATCAACCCTAAAAAATTACCCACTCCGGTTGAAGCGGCATCCAAAGTGCTGATTCAGTTTAGGTCTAACCATGATTACAGAAGAAGGCTAGCAATATTGATTTTTGTTCTTGGTTTGCTGTTAAGCCAATGCTTTCTTTTGCGGGTTGACGATTTAAGAAAGGGGAGGTAGAGTTTTGGCATGCATTTGACCAAAAAAAAAAAATGCATAGTTTTAATTGAGAATCACTTTTCTCAAGTATAAAATTTTAATTTTCAGAAAATTAAAGTTCTTAGGTAATGCCAAACAATTGCTTTATTTTCCAGGTCACTGGTCTGGGTTACAAATCAGTAGCACATTACCTCATTCAGACCCGACAAGCTCAGAGCATCCCAAAAGATTCAGTTGGTGCATCCCAGTGATTTGCAGATGATGAGCCACAATAACCACCGTATGATGACTCATCTGATGAATCGTCAAAACCTGATGACTTTTAAGGCAAGGATAAATGAAGCTGCTAACTGGAATGAAAACAAATTCAAGAGAAGGCAAGTTGATGAGATTGGAAGTGTTCGTCTGTCAGCTAAGAAGCTTGCATTGGAAGTTGGCACGAAAGTTTTTGCATAAGCAAGGATGCGTATGGAAGATGAATCTTTCCTTACTTTTTGTTTAATTTGCGGCATATTACCGAAAGCAAGCTTTACTTCATTCACATGGGCCATGCGCCCCCGAGGAGAAGGCATTGTCAAGTCGCTTGAGCATCTGTTAAAACTGGAATATTTATGTGGTCTTTATGTATATAACTATATTATCACTTATCGCACCACACAATTCCCTTTTGCTAGGTAATTATCATCACTCAACCAAAAACAATGAGTACTAATGATGGTTTTAGAGTTGATGAGTCAATCTGCACTTGAAATTTGCCTAGACTTGCCATGCAGAAGTGTTGATTCGAGTACTGGTGCAACCAAGTCAAGTCCCTCGTACAAGTCACTCCTATCTATTAAGGTGATTGATTGCTTAGCTGATCGCTGATTGATTAATTCGGAGCCAATGTACCAGAGGT
>JAOVVI020018909.1:0-10240 GCA_028571085.2 Nepenthes alata
GTATCATTTGCTTGCCTGGCTAACCGTAGATGCTTTTTCTATGATACACACCAGACGAGGGAATAGAGCAGAGAAGAGCGAAGAGCAATAGTAGCAACACTCCACCAAGATTATCCCACGTTTAACATTGAGGATAAAGTTTTTTTGATGACGGCGGCAATGTTATAGATACGGGGCTCCTCAACGGCTCCTTGGGTATACGCCGGCAACAATCCATAATTACAAGGCAAGGCACTCAGACTATCCGACTGCCATCAAAATTTTGGGATTAAACTGATTAAATGTGGTCCCCTTTCCTATACATACACTGTCTGTTAGGGTGCTGTTAATTTTCTATTCAATTGGTTTTCTACTCAGAGCATTGTCTACACGTGCACTGTTAGTTGGTTATTTTCCTTGCTGTTAGTTTACTTCCCTTGCTGTTAGTTGTTTAGTGACCGAGGTGTAGGTTGCTTAGTGACCAATGTGTTAGTCTAGTGACCGAGGTGTGTAGTGATCGAGGTATATATAAAGCTGTTATTGTGCTGGAGCAAAGAAATGAAAAAAAGTTGTTTTGCCTCCCCCTCTTTTCTGTCACTCTCTCTCTCACTGTCTTTTTCTTCTTTCTCTCTACTTCTCCTATTTATTTTCCTTTTCTTTTCTACCTTCATCTGCCGAACTCCCCCTTTTCCTTTCACATTCTCTGTTTTCATCATCTTCCAGTGCTGTCGTTGATCGTGCATGCATCGTAAACAAACCCCATTTTCCATTCTAAAAGATCTTTTCTCGAAAAATATGAAATCAGTTGCTCTTCCTTCGCCATTATTTCTTTATAATGAGAGGTTATATAATTTATAATAGAAATATGCCATTGTTGTTTTTGTAAAAGGCAGTCCAAATTTGAAGATAGATGAAAGTTTTAAAATTTCATTCATAATACAAATTTAAAAATCGCCCATTCATATTGGCAAACTCATATGCAATTGTATTACAAAATTTTAAAAATTGATACTTTTTTTCATTTATAAGTTTATATATTTTATTTATTCCTCTTAGAAAATATATTTTTAATATTTTTTTCTATTTGTTTATCATTATTTTTTACGACACTACAATTGGACATCGTCGGACCCCGTCTTACATGAATACATGCAAATTGAGATGCTGTGATGTTTGGAGCGTCGTTGCACTTTTGGTACCTCTCTTATTTTTTAAATGAAAAGATTATAACTGATGATATTTAAACTTTAAATATAACATTCTAAATAATTATTTTTTATATTTAGAGTTTATATTTAATAAATATTAATATTAAAAAATAATTTTTTTAATAATATATATTATAAAAAATATTTATAATTAAATATAAATCGAATGGTAATGTGATTCAAACAGGATATGCATTGCAATGCAAGCCAAGACATTGGATATTATCTAACGGTTAGTATGTAATAAAAATATAATTTTTATATTTGTTTATAATAATTATTGAATATGATATTTTGTTATTTAAAAAAATAAAAAAATATAATTTATATATATGGCATTTTTCTTTATCCCTCCGCAGGCCCAACGAGCGTAGCCCACCCGGCGAGTTTACCGTCGTCACCACAGTTTTTACTAGACTCGACTCCAAAGCCCTAATTTGGCGCTCTCTCGCTCTCGCTCTCTCTCCATTTACCTCTTTCCTCCCTCCGTTTCTCCACCTCGCGGAGGGCACCGATGTCTACTCTTGAAATTGAAGCCAGAGAGTAAGAACTTTTATGGTTTACCCACTTGCTTCTTCCTGATGGGTTTTTTTTTTTTTATTTTCATCTGTTTTGTTTTCATGTCGACATTGGCAAATTTACCTTAAAAATGTGTTTTTAGTGATAATTTTTACTTGAAACTTCTATTGTAGGAGGAAAAATATATCGAAATCTGGGAATAAGTGCAATTCTGATGAATGTTGCGTCTTATTTGTTATTTTTGGTTTATGCAGTGTGATTAAGATAGTGCTCCAGTTTTGCAAAGAGAATTCGTTACATCAAACGTTTCAGACCTTACAGAATGAGTGTCAGGTGTCTTTGAATACGGTAGACAGTCATGAGACATTTGTCGCAGATATTAACAGTGGAAGGTGGGATGCTATATTGCCTCAAGTTGCTCAGCTAAAGCTTCCTAGGAAGAAACTCGAAGATTTATACGAGCAGGTATTATGCTCCTTGGCTTCGTTTGCTTAGATTTGAACATTTTCGATTGAGAAATATTTTCAGAGGGGAGCAGTAATCTCTGTCTACATTTGGTAGAAGGATCATATATATATATATATATATATATATATACATACGCTGAAACTATTACTTCTATGATTTTGTATGTTGAGAAAGTGGTGGTGATGGTAGTTCTGGGGTTGCGTCGTGGTTGTGTTGGTGATCTTAGGGTGTAATGGTGGTAGTGGTAAGATGACGTAGGCGTAGCAGTGTTAGTAATGGTGTGGTGGTGGCAATTTGTCTTGGTGTTAGTGACAGTGATGATGGTGGGATTTGAAAATCCTTCCAATTGAAAAAGAAAGCATTTCCTTCTTTTGAGATTTTCCATTCCTATGTTATGTGAAATTAAGGAAAATTGGAGAAATGTTTTTTCCTGATCGAACAAAGCATTATTGATGTAGGGCTTTTGGATTAGTATTTTTTGTAATGGACTCTATAAGTTTATCACATGGTCACAAATGCTCTGTTTAATGTTCTTTTACTTGATTTGAAAGTTCTAGGTGACCTATAATTACTTTGGAAATCATCATGGTCTTATTCTACATTCATGAAAAACTGTTCAGCTAACAAGCATCATTGCCATTCTGAATTTATAGAAGGCATGTACTGGATGTATGACTATTGAAGCTGCAATGGTGCTTTTCTTTTGACTTCATGATTGAAGGCCTCTAAATTACATCATCTATTTTGTTTGATGTGAACTTTCTAATGGTAAGCATGTTTTAACCTTTTCAGAATTATTTATTATGTAGATTGTTTTGGAAATGATTGAACTTCGGGAGTTGGACACAGCCCGTGCAATTCTCAGGCAAACTCAAGTAATGGGTGTAATGAAACAAGAACAACCCGAGAGATACCTACGACTGGAGCATCTCCTTGTTCGAACTTATTTTGATCCACATGAGGTTTTAACATTGGTTCACTTACTCTCATTTGCAGTTTTCACTTCCCAGGATATTTTTTGTTTATGTATCATTGAGTTTCATCTGGAATGTGTTAACATCTGTGGACAAGCACACACCATATATAGTCCTTGGCTTGTAGTGCTTGAAGCTTTAACAGTTATTGGTCTTCAGCTTTTAATTATGCATGAACATGTTGTATAGCTTATCTGGTTACATAAAAAGGTAAGTTTTTAATGCTTTGAAGAAGTAGAGTCTGTCTGGTGTGATAATAATTATATGTTCTTTCGTCATCAAGAGATACGGAATAGATGAGTTTCATGTCACTGTAGCTATAGTTGTAGGAATGTTAAGTCTTTACCCCTTTGTGCTTGTTTGTTGATAAATATTGTTGATCAAGGAAATGGCCAACTGTATGCAGTATATCTTGTTCATTGATGCAATTATTTGAATTCATCAAGCAAAGCATATGGACAAAAGCCTCAAATCACTTGTTATCTCACTGAAACATGAGCAGGAGAGTCTAATATTACTTCTCATGACATCAAAGTTCTCTCTGTCCATCTGTCTCACTGTTCCGCTCTTGTTGTATCTCTCTTGGATTTACTTAATTGAAACATTGATGGTTTAGCACCATATCATCTCGTGAATTGATCTCTGCTGGCAAGAGCTACGTGAGCTATGTTAAGAAACGGTCTGCAGTGAAGAGTGATGATTATTTAGCATATATGGGACAATTCATATGAGATAATCATTTCAATTCGGCTCATGGGTTTAGGTTGACTTTCTGATTTGGGCATGTTTTCTGGTAATTTTCAGTGTATGACGTCTGAAGTTTCCAATGACTGGGTTATGTTTTTTCTTTGATATTGATGCGATAACCCGATGCATCTAAAGATTCCTGTTTCTGTAATATTGTCAATGGTTGTTAGTGTTGGGATGCTTTAGTGCTACAAGAGATGGAAATGGTTGCAAGAAAAGTTTATTTCTGGGTTATTGAAAGCTCTTATGCTCCTTAGCTCTTTAAGGTTCCTGAGGATAATTGATTGTAGGCTGCTGACAGATTTGAAGCCTTTCCTGTAAACAATTGTAGTCTGAAGCTTTTTGAGCTCATTCTTTTGTGACAGGTGTTTTAGTTAAAGCTGCAATCATTGCCTTTCTACAGCATGTTGTTTAAATACTGTATATTGTTTGGAAAAAATCTGCCGGCATGTCAAATTCCTTTTCTTGATCTATGGCCATATGCATTTTGTATTGTTTATTATGTTTAACAGACTAGGCTCATTCTAGTTAAAGATTTATTGGTTCATGGAGAAGAATTGAGAATAAGTAGATAAAAGTTTTAGATGCCTGTGTTAGAGACATTTGTAATTGGAAAATTCCTTCATGAGAACAAGGTACGCCTGATAAATGCATGAATAATGCATGTGTGGAGATTGTACAAAAGGTCACGTACTCAAGCTCGATGGTGTCTGAAGGAAACATGTACAAATTGAATAGAAAGTCATGCCTGATGGGTGCATGTGCCATTTGGATAAGAAATCGTACCTGATGCGCATGACTTGCACACGTGCATCATTTTCCTGATGGGTGCTTAACTCTGTTTTTCAACCACATTATATATACATTTTTTCCCTCTTAATTTAGCCGTATGCATTGACTGCATATTGCATAAGAGTGAGTGCTATGGAAGCAGAGGATATTTTTGAAGGAGACAACCTCATATTGTTGGTGAAATCAAATTGCGTTGGATTTCTCTTTTCCAAAACCTTCTATTATCCTTAAATATTTGTTCTAGCATATTAGTCTTCAGAGTTTTGTTGGTCCTCAACAAAACTAAAAGGTGTAAGGTTCCATTGCTAAGAGTCAATCAGATGAGTTTTTTGGTAGGAATCAGTAGTTAGGATTAAATTAGCTAGTATTATCCGAGTTGTAAATTGACTTTCATTAGTGGATTTGTTTTGATTGGCTTGAGAAGGTTTTATTTAAGAATTATTTGGTTTTTGAGATTTTTATTCGTCACCATATTTGTGTTATTTTGATTTATGCATTGTCTTTAGTTTTGATATTGATGATGATTTTTACATTGAATCATTGACTTATGTTTGTGGCATCTAAACTCAAATACTCTTTAAGAGTATCGAATACTTGTAAAACTTGTAGTTTCCACATTTAATAGGGTCTAAGCTGTAGTGGATTAGGGGTGCCCTTTTCTTTTAGCCTGGAACAAAATAGTGCCTCAGTCGCAAATGCGGTGTCACGTAAGTGGGGTGTCACATACATTACATAATTGTCACGGTCATCATGGATTGCTTTTCTTTAAAGACTACTCGATAGATTCTAATGCTTAGATTTGTAATGGTTGACTTAAAGGCCACAATAGAAATCCTTTAAAAGACTTCTAACAAATTTTTACATAATAAAGAGTAGGGCATGTATCGTTTTTCTACATAATAAAGAGTGAGTAACAACATTGGTTGTATTGTTACATTAATTCCATAGGCCTTGTAGAACTGTTATGTAATGGCCATTGCGGTATTTAATGGATGACACTATTTTGTAATGGCCATATTGGCTGACAAACAAATACCAAAGTTTGAATGTTGTGTTGGTTGGTTCTATAGCATAAGGTCTCAGAATTTGATACATATCAGCTGGTATTTTGTTTTATTTTTTTAAGCCACTTCTTCAGATATTTGGGATGACTATATGCCAAAAATTAATCAACGGAAATGGCTATTGTCTCAATCCTTTAGAAATTTCTTTTCATTGTACACATTGTGTATGTGAAGCCATAGTCGGAATATCTGGAATCTCTATGTTACTAATTTTGTTAATAGACTTGATTGGATAATGTAGGATTCACCAAACTGCCTACACACTTGGTGTGCATGATTGTATTGGAGAGAGAGAGAGAGAGAGTGTGTGTGTGTAACTACTAAAGGGGCTCTCGGTGCTCTCTTGGCAAGGTATGGTGAATTGGGCTGCCTAAGTTGTTTATGGAAAGTGATTTGGAATGCCAATCTACCTCTAGGGGTTGGTTTCTTTACCTGGAGACCACTTCAGAATGCATGGCTATACAATTTATGGGAGAGTGGTGGGGTGGTGAATGATGTGGGTAACAAATAACGTAAGTTCCTCCTATATCCTCTTCCCCCCCCCCCTCAAGGGAGAGGAAAAATAGAGCTTTGGAGGGGGTGGACCTTATTGTACATGATTTCATTATTTAAATTGCTCAAGTTGGTTGAGTGAACTAACACTAACATATGTTGCTACGTGAGTGAAATATTGTTCCTGCTGAAATAAGAATTTGCTACTGAATGCACCGCTGTAGAGTTTCAGAGAGTCTTCCCCTTCTTTTAATTTATTGACAACTTTTGAACAGGCTTATCAAGATTCTACAAAGGAAAAACGCCGTGCTCTGATTGCCCAAGGTTGTTGCTGTTTTATTTTCTTCTCTACTACTTAAGCTTGTTCTCAGAGTATGATATCTTGCATTTCAAGCTTGGAGGAGAGTCATGTAAATGCAACCTCATCCTTCAATGTATCACGGTGAACTTTGGCTGTTGTTATCATAATTAAACTAAACATTGAATTTCCAAGATGGTAATTTACAGTTCAAGCATTGAGTCAATGGATGAATAGACCCTTTTTTTGTTTAAATTAAAATGCACAATATCGTTCTAAGTGTATCTGAAAATTTAAAAAAAATAAAAAATAAAAAATAAAAATTAAGTAAATGAGGTTCAGTTGAGTGGTTTGTCTGGTTCAACCATGCGGTCACGTGTTTGCATGGTTTACTAGCTTGTTTGGTTTTTTAATTGAGCCCAACCGATTTATCTACGGGTCACAGCATCTTGGTCTTGTTTGATGACACTTCAGGTCACAAGTGTTTTAGGAGTCGGATATTTTGACCTTTTGGTTCATATATTCATTTAAAGGACTGCCATGATTAAGATCCTAGTTTCCTTCACTAGCTAGTTTTAACATTAAATGGGTCAGCATTTTTCTTAGGTGTGTAAGTGGGTAAAGAATGGAGGCAACGTAGGTGTGCAATACAGAGTTGCATTACTTCTGCAGGAACTTGTCATTTGAGAAAAGGCATTTGTGGACACTTTTCTAAGCAAGGAGCAAGATCCTGTGCGCTTCTACATTGTTGGTGGATGTGACTCTTCTATCAATTTCACACTCTCCATGGGTTCTTGCAGTGAAGTACCCTCTTTCCAGCAACTATAGTGGAGTTGCCATGCTTAAATGATGTAAGACAAAGTGGACAATGGAGAGATATGGAAGAAGGGGATGAAATAGGATCAATGATTAAAATATTACAAAGATAGACCTATCATGACAATCCCAAAAATACAAATAAGATAATGTCCATATAATGATACTGCAAAATCAGAACCTATTGAATTTCTTTGAAGCCAACATCTATTTTCCATTGACTATAATAATATTCTTCCTAGTGGAGTTACAACTGTTAAAGGTTTGTGTATCTACTCACATATCATTTAAGATTTAGGACCATAGAATGAGATATTAGTTGATATCCAATAGATTGGTACCGAACCCTTTATTACCGATATTTTTTTATACCACAACGAAATTACAATATCTCATTGTATGGGCAATATATTGTGATATATCAGCCGATATTCAAAATATCGATAGATATACCAAATATTTGGTGTGATGGGTAGGGGATGCTCAGGGCCCAATCAAGGAACTCGTTTCCGCAAATTGAGTCCGCATCCCAAGAGGCTAATTTGGCCCAAGAGGCCTATGAGGCTAATTTGGCCCAAGAGGCTAAATCAGCGCAAGGGGATCAAAGACTTAGATCCACGATCCACAAAGCCAAAGGAGCTAAATTGGTCTGAGAGGTTGGCTTAGTTTTGGAAGCTCGAGGAATCCGTAAGAGACTAATGATTCCAGTGAAACCCCAAAGACATGGCACAAAGGATATGGCTCTAGGAGCCCGAAGACTCAATGCTACATGAGTCCTCAGTTGAAACCTGAGGACATTTGTTGCCAAACGTCCGCGGACGTGATAGAGACTAAAGACCCTGATGAAGACGAGGAAACTTGACGTTAAAAACCTGTGGACTCGAGGGAGCCTAAAGCGTTCATCAAGGATGCGGACTCTGAGAAGCCTCCAACGGCACAAGCGCAGAAAGGAAGCTCAGGACGATTGAGAACGCCAGCTCAGATTGTTGACTTTTACAAAGGCATGCGCGATCTCTGCAACATGCGATCTCCACAGGGAATGATGGCATGCAGAGCAGGTGTGATCACTGCTGAAGTGACGTCTCACAGAGCCAGTCCACATGCACGCAATCTTTCTGATACGATAAAAGGGATTTGCAGAGTTGATGGCAGGCTTCTCCGTGCACATAACCTCCACGTGGCCCATTATGAGGTCATACTCAAAAACTCGGCCAATTCTGAGCTGCCCATTAAGAGGTCATACTCAAAAACTCGGCCAAGTCCAAGCGCCCCATTAAGCGGTCGTACTCGAAAACTTGGCAATGACGCCAAGTAGCCCACAAGAGGCTGAATTTAAAAACTTAGGGGGCTTAAAAAACAGCAAGCATACAAAGACCTTAAAGGTAGCATCTTCAGTCAACAATGGTCAAAAGATTCGGACGCATAGCTCATAAAAGAAATTTTTTTCTAAGGGCACAAGTCCAACAAAGAACCAAACATAAGAGTGATCTAAGTAAAATTAAAAGAGATTGCACTATAAAGAAAACTGTGGATTTCATTTATATATGTATATTATGCATAACGCGGATATACAGCAAAGGAAAATATACAAAATTATCCCGAAGCCCATGGCTAGTCCGACGACCCTGGCTGCCTGGAAGGTTTAGGTTGACTGGAGGGCCCTGGCTGGGAAGGGTCAAGAGTCCTACTTCGCACTAGGAGGCCGACCAGGTCATTCTTGTATTGAGCACTGGCATTCCTCGAATCGAACACACCAGTAGGGAACCTCGGGGCCAAAATCTTCATGATGCAGCGGCACATCTTGTTGGCGTCCCAGTACTTGCGCTTCAGAGCTGGTCCGATGTCCTTGAGCTTCAGCATGGTCATGAGCTCCCCCTCCAATTGGAGATTCTTGTGTCAGAGAGAGGCATTCAATTGCTCCTGAGCCCTCAGAGATTCAACAACGGAGGCGTGCAGTTGCTCTTCGACCCTCAGCGAATCTTCAAAATAAGAAATTCTACTCTTGGCTTCGACAAGTTCGAGCTCAAGACTTTTGGTGCGTTCCTCTATGGCCCTGAGAGTCTCCAGCTCTGTGTAGGTTTGGGTGGCGTCGCCAATGATCAAACCAAGGCTGCCTGCCAGCTCATGAAGCTGCAAAAA
Organism: Nepenthes alata; assembly: GCA_028571085.2. Classification (NCBI taxonomy): domain Eukaryota; kingdom Viridiplantae; phylum Streptophyta; class Magnoliopsida; order Caryophyllales; family Nepenthaceae; genus Nepenthes; species Nepenthes alata. The sequence goes on from JAOVVI020018909.1 coordinate 9,497, forward strand.
AAAATGTGTCATTAAGGCACAGAAGGGAATGAACAAAAAGCTTGAAAGAGAGTAGAGGGGTACCTTCGAGACGAGAGAGCTCCTAGTTGAACTCTCCTCTCTGGGGGCCTCGGACTCAAATGGCCCAATTGTAGCGGCCTCCTGCACCATAGAAACCTCAACCCTTGCCTCGGTCGCAGGGATAACTTTAACAAGACCAACGGCTAGGGGCTCGGCCGCTATAAGATGGTCCGCAGCCTGAGATTCCGCTTCCACAACATGTGAAGTCTCGGCAATATCCTCGACTAGGGCTTCGTCATGGACCTCGGGTGGGAGCTCAATTGGACTGCAGACTTGGATTACAAGCCAGGGAGCTCAGCAGCTCGTTAGTGGGCAACTCCGTGGCCAAGCTTTCCTCGGTCTTAGCAGTCTTAGCAATCGTCAGAGTCATCATCACTGCTTCTTCGGCCTGAGTCGCCTCAATCTCCTCCTCTTCTTGACCCTCGATAATGTCCTCGGATGGGTTGTCAATCCAATCCGAGGCCTCTCTAGTGAAAACGGTAGGAATATCAGGCACGGGCTCATAAAGAGGAGGGGCAACAGAAGGTTCTGCGGACAGGTCTACGACCTTGGAGGGCTGCTTCACAGGCTCCAAAACAACTAATGGCCTAGCGCATTCAGCTCCTCAGACGGGCCTCTTCTTCCTTATTAGCCGCTCTTCTTTGTCCACTTGGACGACTCGTCAATCCTCAGAGTTCTGCACTT
>JAOVVI020018910.1:0-10240 GCA_028571085.2 Nepenthes alata
TAGCTAGTCCCTATTATTATTATTAAATATTATTATTTATAATAATTGTTATTACTAATACATATAATAATAATAATAATAATAATAATTATTATTATTATTACATATTATTATTATTATTATTTGTAATTATTATTATTATTTTATTATTATTATTATTATTACTATTCCAACCTTATTCCTCATACTATTCTACAAACCAAATAATGAAATACTAATTCTCACCTTATTCTATTCTAACAATCAAACATGAGAATAACAATTCCAACTCTATTCCCTTCCTATTCTATTCCCTGGGAATAACTATTCTATTCCCACCTTATTCCATTCCACCAACCAAACGTACCGTTAATATAAAAGTTAACTTCATATTTGTACAAATGGGTTGATGATATAATTCCCACAAGCAAAAAGTTCTAATATAACAAAAAAAGACCCTTATTAGCTCATAAATTGACATGGAAAAATCCCAATGCTTAATTTGTAATGCCCGGTTCCCATCCAGTTAATTTGATATTATAAGTTTATTTTAGGTTAATTTTGGATATATTAAAAATATTTATATTATGTGAATTTGAAGGAATAGGAGCAAGAAAGTAGGTTTGGCGTATGAGGCAACACTAAAGAGCGGATTCCAAAGTAGTTACGCTCAATGCAAAACCGAGGTGTCACACGTGGGCGGAAAGGGTTAGACGCGATATAAAGAGGAAGGAGGTGTCAACGCAGTCTTTAGACTCGTGCACCAATTCAGCTATATAAAGGCTGCGCGCACTATTTTTAGTCATTTCGCGCAGGAAGAAGGATAAGCCGAGGGAAAGAGGAAGGGAAGGAAGAGAGAGAAAAAGAAGAAGAAAGATTTCGAAGCATCCTTCAGTCAGATCTGTTAGGTTGGAGATTGATGCAAATATCCTTACGTTCTATTCCTGGTCTATTTCCGTTTCTGGTTAATTTTGCTAACATTTGTTAGATTAAATGTACATGCATGTCATTTTACGTACCCTATTTGACTTCCTCATGCATACATGTCACTTTTACCGTCTGTTTTGGGATTTTATTTCCATTTTGTTGTTGTTCAGGGATTTTGTTCATTTCATGAAAAATAGGTAAATATTTTGAGGTGTTTTGTTTATATAAAGGTATGTTTGTAAAGAAAAAGTCACGAAAACTTGCATATAGGCCGTGCATGTGGTATCCATGCATTGTGCTTCGGGTTAGGCTCCATCTTCGTTATTTATTTCGATACATGTACTTTCCTCCAGGGTGGAAAGTTTTGTATTTGACATTTCCAAGTGGAATCTTTGTACCTTTTCCATGGCGGAAAAGCTTTGAACTTGTGATATAGAGCCTCCCCAATTTGTATTTTTATGAAAACTATCGTAAAGAATTGAACGGAATTAGTATATTCGGACATTTTAATATATTTAGACAGAGTTGAGAAGTACACTCATTCCACGAGTGGCAAAAAATAGTGGCTTTGTCCTCGTCTATAGGGGAAAGTATATAGATAGTCTTGTCTGTGAGTCAAAATAGTAGTGATATAACCTAAAAATTACCGGGATTATCTCTTCCTCAAAGTCATTCGTTCAAACTTTGATTCTCCAATTTGTGTGTATTTTAGATTTTGGATATGTTTTACCTGCATTGATTTTTAAACATGAGATTTAGATTAAAATTTGCGGATTTTACCCATAGTTAGGATTCAGTTCGTTTCGTATATTTGGAACTCTTGGCTTTTTTGAAATATGAATTTGAGTACAAGACCATGTTCGTATTTTTGCTGATGTGATATAGCGGACATTTGAATTTTGGCTTTTATGGATTTTCGTATATATTATGATTCTCTTAGTACTATTTAGGGACACATCAATTTGCTACATATTATATAATGATATTTGCTAAGCTTTTTACTCACGTTTTCATTGTTTCTTACCCCTTCGAATTAGTTGGCCACGTATACATTGCAGGGAGCTTAGACGTGAATTTGATTAAAGTTTTGTATATATTTGGTGAGTATCGGCTTTGTATAAATATTAAATGTATTTTTGGTATCGTTTGGGCAGTTGATATAATAATAATAGTATGTTGTATTGTTAAAAAGCCAGTGTTCAGACTATTCAATTACTTAGATATTTGTGGCGTAGGGTTTGTGATGGATCTATAAGTTGCTTGTAATATCGTTGTCGTCTTTTCCTTATGGACATTCGAACAGGTCATGATTATTTGTTTGTCCAGATGAGTAGTTTGGAGAGATCCTATAAATGATTAGTATTATTGTCTATTATTATTGTTAATGTCAAGACCATATGGATGTGTCGTCAGATCACACCTAGATTTAGATTCTGATTTACGTGTCGTATATGGGGATTTGATTTGCCATTTTAATTATTGTTGAGTATTATAACCTGCTTTGGTTCAGATTCGTGATATAATTTGACTGCTTCTTCCTTACTGTCCAGATTATTGCTTTCCAATAAGGTTATATTCCTTCAATTCACCCAAAAGCCTTGACTGGAACGTGTACTGCAGTAGGCACAGAGTGCATGTATTGTTATAATTTTTCTCCCTTTTTCATATTCTTTTCTAACCAAATTTGCTATTCAAAAATGAGTCTATTTCTTTTGACAAGTATTCATCTAATGTAAGGATCACACCTGTTAAGAAAAAATCAACAATCTTCTTAATCAACATTTCCCAGTAGTCGACCACTAGCCCAATGGCTACAGAATGCAGGCTAGCATTCCCTATTCAGCACACATAAAACACCACGTCTGGTCGTACTGGGATTTGAACTTGGGCCAAGTGGTAGTACACATCCCAGGAAAATAACTCTCTTCTTTATTGAGATAGGCTGGTCCAACACAGCCACAACCAACAGGCATGAATAATATCTCGTGAAATGAGCATCCACATATTTGTGGTAAACTATGCATCTAGATGGAAAAATTAGACACTCTTCAAAATAATGGTCCTTTGATTTCACTATGCAAGTACAATTTCTACTTTTTATAACAGAAGGAAACCCCAGCACGTCAACTACCATCTAGTACATGGGAGGGAAGTAGAACCCGGCAGAACAACCTCACCACAAGAACCGTATATCACATAACTCAAGGAATCAAAACTAGAGGCCTTAACTTCTTTTGTTTTTGATGAACAACTGCGAGAAAAAGGAATAGGGATGCCACCCTGACCTCTTCAAATGGGGGAATATGCCACTACACCATCAGGTGAGGTGGCATTTCATCACATAAGGTCAGTTTATTAGTGACTGGAAAATTAAATGACAATGTAGTATTGTGATAGAACTTAGGGGTCCGGGTGTTTGCTTGAAGTAGGTTCAAGCATTAGAAATCAGCCTGAGAATTTTGCTCGAAGATCGAATTTGGCCCAAGCATAAAAATTTTGCAAAACAAATTAGCTAAAATGGAACCCCATTTTGGCTCGAACATAAGGTAGTATTTCCCACAATACACATTTGCGCTACGTTGACTGAACCGCACTTTACCAATGTCCACCAGTCACTTCTCTAAAATTTTTTGACCAAGTCATTTATTTATTAAACACTACTTAATTTCTTGTGTGGCTCAGAATTTCAAGGCTTGTTGAGAGCTCCACTTTTGGAGAAGTTGCCAAACAATTGACATGTTTCAATACTTTCATGATGGCCTACTCTATTGAATAAAATATTATACGATGTCCTATATATTGACTGATATATATCGATATCGAGTCCTCCATACAGCTGCAAAATAGTGATATATCGACATATCAGTTCCAAGCCTTAGGGCAATGATAAAATAAAGAACTGCTCCACACCTTCCCTATGTGCAATGCAAGAAGTTTCTTGGCTTACAGAGGTAAATAGGTCAGAAAAGCCATGTTCAGTCTCATTTCCCTATAGGGAATGATTGACCTTAGCCTTTCTCCGCTCTTTGTTCATAGCTAACCAACAGTGAGCTTATTCAAGAGGATAATAGAACAACAGACAAGGCGCGGTCCATCATCCCTCCGGGCTAGTTTCTCATCCGATACCTGTACTCACATATAGCTCTAGCTAAAATATAATAATGAATAATAAGAAAATACTCTTTTATAGGAGTAGGTCTTCCCAGCATTAAGCATATTTAATTTCAAGCTGAGTTCTTTCGAACAAATTTCTTTACAGACAATTGCAAGATAAATATTCCATGATCCAACATTATAGCTCTTTGATTGGCTTGATTGGTATTACTTATAAGTAATATTACATTTCTAATTCATATGATGGGTTCCATTTGTTTCTCTTTGTGATGATAAATGGCCTACTTAATGGTTAGAGTATTGATTTCAGACGACGGGAGTCGTTAGTTCAAATCCAATAGTAGATAGAACTTATTAGATACCAAGGTCAATGGTATCTAATAAGTTTTTCTAAATATCCTTTTTTTAAGGGCTACTCTCTCTGCCAAAGTATCAAAGGCTTACACCTCTTACAAGACCTAAAAAAAAGCTTGAAATAGTTATTCCTCCCATTTCGTCAAGATAAACAAAATGTATTCTATCATAACTTGTTCCTGCTAAGAAAAAAAATGCAGCTCCAACATATCGAAGAGAAATTTTTTGTAAAATGGCTCCATTGAGTCCTATATCGGTTATAAAACAAATTCCTATAATTAAGAAACTCATGTGAGATACCAAAGAGTAGGCTATTATTTTTTAAAAAACTACAGTGTCTGGGAGATGTTCAAGCTGCACAGATTATTTGTATTGTGTCTACTATCATCAACCAAGGAGAAAATAAGGAATGAGCATGAGGTAATAATTCCATATTGATCCAAACCAATACATATGCTCCCATTTTTAATAAGATTCCGGCTAAAAGCATACAAGTACTGTAATGTGCTCCTCCATGGGTATTTGGTAACCATGTATGTAGGGATATAAGCAGTGTGATTTGACAGCAAAAGCAATAAGAAATCCAATATAGAATATTTTTTCAAATGCCACAGGATATGGTTGATTAGCTAGTATTTCAAAATTTAGTGTTGGTTGATTATAACCATATAAACTGACACCCAGAACTCCCATTAATAGAAAAATGGAACCTCCTGTAGTGTACGAAACAAACTTTGTAGCTGAATATGAACGTTTCTTTCCTCCCCCACATGAATAAAAATAGATAAACAGGATTTAATTCAAATTCCCACATTATCAAAAAAAAGTAAAACATCTCAAGAAGAAAATGATCCTATTTGACCACTGTACATTGTTGACATCAGGAAATGGAATAACCGGGAATCTCGAGTAATTGGCCGAGCCACTAAATTCGTTAAAGTAGTAATGAATCCCGTGTGTAAAATGGGTCCTATAGAAATACCATCTATTCTCAATCTCCGGTCATTTCATTTTTTCAATGTATGTTCCCCAAAGATCCCTCTTGGGTGACTTAAGCAACACCCTTGTCAAAGATGTCGTCATATATAAGCCAATAACCAATATTGGGCCAACATAATGGCTGATATTTTTCTGTCAGCTTACAATTTGTAAAAAAATTTTATTTTGATATCCAACATCAATACGTATTATTTGATATGTCTCACTTTGATACAACCGTAACTGATACCACTATTTTTATCTATGGTTTGACTTTAAACATTTGAAATCCTCTCACCCACAACCATTATACACATGAATCCTCTCGCTCACAGCCCTAAATACTAGTTCCAAGCCTATAAGCCTTTATAGTTTTGTTGATGGTTTGGGCATCTGAGTTTTGAAAGTATTGGATGAGTTCCTCTGGGAAGGTTCAGAGTCCTGTTGGTGGAAAAGACGTGGAATATTTTGGCAGTGTTGGAAATACTTATGTCAGTGAAAAAGGATAGTCCAAAAAGGTTTATGGATCCATTACCAAGTGAGCAAATTTGAATAATTGCTTGGTAGGAATCACATATCACGAGTATCGGCTAAGGTTTAGAGCGAATGTACCACCTGAGCTATCAATTGGCAGTGGATTTGTCTCTCACAGGCCAGAGAAGCCCAAAGGTTCTTCCCTTAAACTAGTTGATTGAGTTTTTTTTTTTTATCAACAAGATCGTGTGTCATGCACACATGCATGCTTTAAATCATCTTGTTAGGCAATAATACTTCTGCGTTGTGATTATCCTACCCCATGCATGTCAATTAAATGGGTCTAAATCCCAATTTTTCACATATTTTAATAAAGCTGCCTCGCTTCAAAAAACATGGAAAAACAAGTTTCCAAAAAATAATGATACCAATTCTCGCAATATACACATTTTCACAGACCAACTACAGATTTAAATAAACCCACCAAGACGCCAAACAAGAGAAAGATTCATAAATAAAACGAGGATAAGAACGCCGGGATCAGAGTTCGAGAAAGAGGATACCCCAAGCAACAGTGCATTCCTCACTCGTAGCGCTAGCCTGGTTAGCCTGGCACTCAATGCCTGCTCGAACAATAACACAAAACTCACAAACATCACGTTTACGAAACTATTGACAAATGACAACAAAAGGAAAAAGAACATAGCCAAATTTCCTCAATCATTCTAAGAAAATTTCGAAAAATCAGGATTAAATAAGCTGATGAACTCACAGAGATCCATGATGTGATTCCTACAAATTGCACAGTTATCGACGACAATATCTGAGAAAGAACCAACCAATAAAACAAATTAACGTATAATAATCCAAGTAACCACAAAGGAAAATACATATAAACGCATGCATTCATTTTTTCGGTAAGTACGGAAAGCATGTATTCGAAGAAAATCAAAATAAGATTCAAAACCGTAATTTACAAAGGAAGCTAGGGTTTATGTTGAAGGTTACCCCAGGCCCAGAGAGCAACGGCGTTCCACTTTTTGATTTCGAATCGCTTAGCCTTCTTAGGAGCAGAGGCGGCAACTGTAGATGAAGACGGCCCAGCGCCGCTAGAACCTTCGCCGGACGGGACCATATGGACGTCGGTGTCCAACGAAGTCATTGTTGCTCCTTCTCTGATACCAGATTCAGACTTGCGAGCTTCCAAAGGGAGTGTAACCGCGGTTTTCCCGTGCACGGCAGCCCAGATTCTTTGGTTTGGGACTCGGCCCTCCTCTATCGGTTTTAACGAGACTTGGGCTTTTAACCCAATTAAATTATTTCAATTTTTTCTACATTTTTTTAAAATCTTTTTTATAGTTGTTGAATTTAATAAAATTAAAAAATAATATATAAAAAATACGTTTTTATCAAATATAAAATTTAATTTATTTAATTTTATCAAAAATATAAAATTCAAAGATATATGATTCAATTTGGGCGACTCAATTCACAAGATTAATTGCTTGTTTGGTCTTTCCATTTAATATTATAGCGACACATATTCCAAGGTTTAGGACTTTGTTTATCATTTTTAAACACCCCAATATTCGGGACACTTTGGAGTAATATTACTGCAATGTCAATAGTTATAGAACTTTAGAAATCACATTATTTGGTTATAGAACTTGTTGCGTCCTCAGATCTTACACACTCGTAAAGTTGAGATTTTGGCAAAGTTCGCGACTGTTTTTAGGCAAGACCGGTGCAACACAAAGGGTAAAAACGTTTGTTTAAGGACGATGAAACGATTTGAATATGGAGAGTTAGAAGGTGCGAGACCCAAACCATGCATGATTTTTACGTGAAAAACTTTCTCATGAATCAGAAGAAAAAACCATTAAACTATTAGTCCGCAAACTAGCTTCACTATGTCGTTGGAAATTACAAAGAGGTTACAAAGCATGCTCAAGTCTTTCCCTTTTTTTGTTTTTCTCTCTCTATCGCAATTAAGCAAGAATGAATACTAGGATCCTTTGTTAGGTATACAATTAATATTCTTATAGTGGTTGAGCCATCCTTTGAAGGAGGTCCACGTGGGCTTGACGTGTGTAGGAAAATCCGCCACCAACTCCACTAACCCCATTCACCATGCCAGGGACGTTGCGTGCACGCCAATTGATCTTCTACTTTGTCACATCTGCAGTGATCAGGTGCATGCCTCTGACCATCATTTTTCATGAAGTCTGATAGAATTAGTCACCAAATCTCTGAGACGATGCTCTTACAAAGGCGGCTGATACCCAAGAACCATCTTGAATCCACGGACCTTTATGGGCTTTTGGTCATCCATTTCGTATGGGCTAACCCTAGTGCCTAGACCTCTTGCGCCTACTGGATCTCTGTAATACTATGGCCCAATTTTAAAAAAATGGATCTTGCCCGTGAGCCTAAAGTACCAATACCCATCACTAGTCCCTATACCTGGGCAAACTTGCAATTGAGGCCTGGCATGTCCCCTTTGTCCTTTTATTGGCTTCATGTCTTATCCAGGCCTTCTAATGTCGTCCCTTCCCCAGGTCTTCTGACATCGTATCTTTCCCATGCAGTCGTTCAGGCTTTCCAGACGTTGTAGTGACTTTTCATTCCGATGGGTCAGGTTTTCACGCCTATGGTCACCTGGGAACTGTGGGTTTTCCTTCCCCCATAAACGATGCCAACTAGAAAGTGTGCCCGACTGAGTGCGGGTAGGGCGCCAGCTCACCTATAAATGGAGGGTTCCTCGACTAGTGAGGTTCATCCCATAGCTTATTTCGAAGGAACAGTGCGAGGGCCTTGGCTCGCTCCGCTTCCAATGGGAATCCGCAATGGAGTTGGATGGACTAACTAGAGATTTGAAGCTCCCAATGAAGACTGTCCTCACTACTATGGGCGATTCCTCGTGTTAATGAAGGTAGCTTGGCCACTCTATTGTCGTCGTGTGTCTCCCTCCAGACTGTGGTGATCTCCAACGCGGCAGAGGATCGTGGGGGAGCCATCACAAGTAACTTTGTCCCTGGTGTATCGCTTCGCCCATGGTCTCCACTTCACTTGAACATCACATGTACCGTCCAGAGGGAAGGCAAAGGATAGAGTTCCTGTCGAGGGAGCACATTTTTCCCTGCTTCCCCACTAGAACTCCTATCACGGGTGTTGGTTCTACTCCTACTCTTAACATTGGGCTAGCCCGCAGGAGCTAACCAACACCGACGGCCCTTGGGCTTGTTGGGTTACCGACGGTGGAGTCATGGTGATCCCATGTTGATCTAGCTCCCTTGCCATGCCTGGAGCATCCTGGGCAGTCGCTCTGGGTTTATACCCCATGCCGTATCTTCTTCCTCTTTTTTGTACTTTTGCTGTCACAAGCCATGTACTTTGTAAATGAAGTCTAATTAATAAAAGTAGTTGTTGCCTTTATTCTCCTCACCGGTTGCATGAATCCTTTCTCTTTTTGGCATGCCTAAGGGATGCGGACAGTTCTCATGCGGAAGGCGTTTCCATTTGGAAGTAATCTCATCCCTTCACTTAGTGGCGTTGCTCGGCCTTTATTTGAAGATGACGCTTTATCCTTTTTTTCTTTTGGATCCGCGGACATTAACCTGGGGCATATTGGTCAGAATGCCCGAGGATACGAAGTGGTCTGCCACTGGCCCAAAATGTCCGAGGGAATTTGTAGCCCTCGGCACTACCGCGCATTTTGTGATGGCGTCCTCGGATGTTTTCGTGCTTAAAGCATTCGACGAGAGTATGTTCGAGAGCTCCTTTTAAGTTTGAGACGCTGGTTTGAGCTGCCCTTTTTGGCCATTAAAGTGCATTCAATGCGCGTCGATTTGATTAACGCCGCCTCGGGAAGCCAAGACCCACTATCTTTGACAGCATATGGGGGATCGCCACGTGGCCAAGGTAATGATGGCGCGCACCTTTTGCTTTTCTGCCAATTTTAAATATTATGGCTTGCATTTATTTTCGTTTACATAACCCTAAGGAGCATCCTTTTGAAATCTTTCATCATTTTCTCTCCGAGCTTTCCTTTCCTCCCTATTTCTTATGTGTTTCTCTTTGGGCTTTAATGGCGCCTGGGATTAAGGATATCGCTTCCTCGAAGCCATTGGCACCAAATACAATATAATGGCCATGGTGATCTCGGAACCCCATAAGAGGGCTTGCAGTCCTCCGGAGGACTTCATCACTGTCTACAAAGTCCACCTCAAGGATAGGCTTTACTTTCCTGTGCCACCGGAGTTCTATCTCATCATGAAGGCACTCAAGGTTCCGTTTGCTAGGTTACAGCCTTATGCCGTCAGGTACCTTATTTCGTCCTGTGTTTTTGCTCGTTGTCACAATAAAATTCTTGAGGCTACAATGGTGAAGACGGTCTATCGCTTCACCCATAATC
>JAOVVI020018912.1:0-10240 GCA_028571085.2 Nepenthes alata
CTCTCTCGTCACCCAGCCTAGCTGGCCCACAGCTGGGCAGGGATGTTGGAGCAAAAGACTGGTCTGACAAAATGACACAACGTCACACAGTAAAAGAGAAGAGGATGAAGAAGCACACACAAGTTTACATGAAAAACCTTTCACAAACCGAAAAAAACAATCACGGGACACAAAATCCACTATGTGAAAATTGGTTACAAAACCCCTGAGATGGAATATTTGTCACACACCCGAGAATGACAAAGAAAAACCTCACCAGAGTAACAGAAAATTCTCATTTTCTCACTCTCTGTTTTTCTCTTTTCTTCCTCACCAGTGGTGCACTCCTTCCTTTTCACACTTGGATAATTTTCACCGTTTACAGTATGTATATATATATTGTTGTTCCATCGAATATTCCATTCTAGACAAAATCTGTCCCTACCAACAATATAAAGATGCTCTGCATAAACGGCGTCCAGAGATCGTGCTGCATATTTTCTTGAGATCATGCATGCTCAGAAGATTTTCTGAGCTGGCACCCATGGACCCCACTGGATTATCTAATGGACGGTCAATTATCCATTGACCGGCTTCTCTTCCAAGCTATTTCTCCATCAGATTCCTCAGGCAATTTCATACCGGTATCACTAATCGATAAATTCTGCTTTTTCCCTGGCCCATTGGCCATCCGCGCGCTCCGTCTGTGCGCCCATTGGCTGTCCGCGTGCTCCACCAATGTGCATCAAACTGGGCAAAAATGCCATTCCGACATTTTGCCGCAAACCTGACAAGATGTGCAAAGCTGCCATTTTGCCTAAAGCTGGCAAAATGGCCCAAACCAGCAAGCCTCATCCGATGACTCTAAGAATGGGTCAGAAGTTGAATTTGATGGGTTTCAAGAAATATATGATAAACTATTTAGGGATGCTTAAAAGTAAAAAAAATAAATAAAATCTTAAATAATAAACTCATCGAATTGGAAAAAGAAAATGCAAAAGTTATGTCCAAATTAAAGAGCCACTATTGCACATCATGAATTGAAAATAAAAACAGCTCCTTAATCGTAACAATTAAATCCCTAGAAGTGGAGTTTGAAAACACTAAGAATGATATGAAAAAATTCTTTAAGGAAACCAAAAAACTTGATCACATGTTGGGGTTTGAAAAAATTGCTGAAAATAAAAAAGGTTTGAGATATGTTGAGAGAATTTTTCAACACGGCCCGCAACCTAAGACTATTTTTGTTCCCACCATGAAAATTCCACACAAGGCTATTAACACATTTAAAATCTCTAAATCGGTGCCTCAACATGTAAAGAAAAGATTTGAATCAAATCATTTGTCAAATCATATAGCCAAAAGGTCATGAATAACCAAAGATCTAGGAATTCTCCTTCTATGCCTAAGTTTGTACCTACTTGCCATGAGTGCGGCATTATTGGCCATATTCGCCCCCACTACCCCGTAGCGTTACGTCAAAATAATTTATGGCAAAATTCAGAGATAGAGCATCTCATTCGCTTCATCAACCTTCTAAATAATCAAGTGACGAATTTACGCAACACTATGACACGTAGTAAGGAAATATGGATCAAGAAGAGTGAGCTCCATAACCGACGATCAATAGACCGATGTTCTAACTAAACCTTTGGATAGTGTGCGCTTTTATAGGCTTGAGATCGAGCATCGTTAATTGTTCCCTTCCCAAGAAATTACTTACTTCAATTTTAAACATAAAAATCAATTAAACCATTAAATAAATAAAAAAAGGCTACAAGCACAAATTGCGTGTGCCAACCTTCTAGGCACTCGAGCGCCAACGGCTCCCTCTTTGTCTTCTAGCGAGCTGCGTGCGCATTGCCAAAACCCCCATTTGACGCTCTCACCTCTTGGTCGATTTTCACTCTCTCCGCCCTCCTCTTTTTCTCACCCACCTCTAGATCCACCTTCCTTCCTCTCAATTGTGGACGTCACTCGAGATAATTCTCTTCTTCCTCTTCATTTTGTAGCTTTGCACTTCTTTCTACCGTTCATGGCAGCACCACCCCTCTTCCCATGCCTATTTTACTGGAAATCTTCATGGGTCACTCCAATTTCAGCCGATTTCACCGATTGCTTAACGATTTGCTCCAAATCCACTAGTTTGTGCATGGATTTGGTGCACCAGGCCCTGGATCTTGTACGTGTCACCTCCCCTGTTCCCTGGTGAATCCTAGCGCCAAAGGCGCTTTCCATGGCCTGTGACCATTCTGATGTCACCATGTTTGGGCATTGCCAGCCGTGGAACAGATCCATCTTTTCAAGCACGCCCTGAGGAACGCGTGTTGCCATGACAAAGCGCTGCTGGAGCGCTACCAAATTTTTGGGTGCTACGCATCAGTCACACCCCTTGCCCCGCTAGGCGCCAGTCGTTTCCCCTGTCCACTTCCCACACCCCAACGCACACAACACACACAGCACCCAACTCACCAACACCAAAAAAAAAAAAGCGGAGGCTATTGTGTCAAATTATTCAGGTGTTCTTACTGTTCTTTCTTCTGTATGTCTTTAGATGTCGGGCCTACAGAAATCCTTTTCTTGCAAATCAATTGGCAAGCACAATCGGCCAAGTGGGCTCTCCGCCCCCGATTGCTTCATCAATCCCAAGGCGGAGGCCCTATTACCACACATATGTCTCAGCGGTAACTCTCCATCGAATGAAAAGTCTGTCACACCTCCCTCGACCCCTCCATCTCTTCTGTCTCCACCGACAGTCATTAGGTGCTGGTCATCACTGGTTTGATTGCTCCATCTATTATCATCATTCAAGAATTTTATTCAAATATTCATAAGACATCTCTCACATCTTTCTCGACCTTCTTGTGGGGATGACACCTCTGGATTACCTCGGATGTAATTGCATGGGTTCTTAGACTTCCTTGGGGAAAAAATCCCAACTATCTCTTTGCTCCGCTCTCCAGGCCACACCCCAATGAGCCCGCTACATTCCTTTATGGTGCACCCATGGAGTGGAATGGGCACTCTTTTAAAACTTCGCTCCTATCCCCTCGGCGCCTGGTCGTGAGCCGCGTTATACTCACGAATATTTTTTCCATCTCTCATTTTTCCTCCATCCCTCTCGATAAAGCTCTATTTTTGTATACTCTCTTAAATAGGCAACCTATTCATTTGCGATCTCACTTTTGTTCTCACATCCTCTCCCACTTCACCACACGCAAGGATGACAACCTCCTCCATGGTTGTCTCATTCAGCGGCTACTAGCTGGCCTAAGTCTTCCTTATTTTGATATTCCTTATCGCCAACTTGAATGTCCTATCACCTCCACCACCTTTGCTTAGCGCCGGTCCCATACTCATCGCTTCGCAAAAGATCCCCATGAGTCGTTAGATGAGCCTCTCCCTGAGGTGCCTTCCTTTTCGCCCAAGGGTAGACCACCTTACTCTACCTCGTCCTATCTTGACTCCTTAGGTCCTGGACTGTCCACTCCTCCTGGGCACTTTACCTCTTCCTCCGCTACACTGATGGATCAGATGTCTCATCTTGTTAATCGCTTTGAGTATCTCTATTCTTCGTAGGAGCGTATTTACGCCTCGTAGTCTCAACTGTGTTCGGATCTGTTTATCGGCTTTGAGCATCTTGACTCCTGCTTGGCAACTCAGGAGATGGCGATTCGACAGTTGCGGCATCAATATGGTCATCAGTCCTCCGGCGATTCTTCTGGCTCCAAGTGAGCATCTCTTTTGGGCTTTTCGTGGCAAAAAGGGAGAGACCATCTATTTGCTAGTTTTGTTAGAGGGAGACATTTTTCTGTGTACTATTTAAGGGGAGCTTTTCTTGTATTATTCAAGGGGAGTTGTGTTGTGATGTTTTTTTTTTACTCTTGTTATCTTTATGAATTTTACTAATATAAATTTTATTGACTTTATTAGTCTTGTTGCCATTTATGCTGCTATACACTACTGTGCTTGGTTGCCTTTTTTTTACTATAGATATATTATCTCTATTTGTGTTATACCTATTTATACTAACCATAGTTCCCCAGGCACCTCTGCTATAGTATTGGCACGGTAGCTCCAGTCTCAGCAGAGCAATTCAGGTGTCCTTGGTCCTTTACATTTTGTATTATTTTAATTTCTCACTAGGCATAGATTTTTATATACATGGGCTTTATCTCGATGGTATCTAAACTCGTACTTATCTTATATTTTTTATTTTATATGATTTTGTCACAAAATTGTCAAATGGAGAGATTGTTAGAGCCATTTTTGTGTTAGCATATTCCGTGACCATATTATGTCGTGTGTCGATGTTGGGCTGTATTCATTGAAGTGCTGCATCAACTTATTTCTATGACTATCCGTTCCCGATATCCTACGCCTATTGGTCATCTCATTTGCGCCCGAGCCCGATTTCTAATAGTATCGTGCCTGCTGTTCGCTTACCAGTTGCATGAGCCCCAATTCTAATAGTCTCACGCCTGCTGTGCACTTGCCATTCGCTTGAGCTCCAATTCCAGTAGCTTAGCGCCTACCGTGCACTTGCCTAGCGCTCGAGCTCCAATTCAAGTAACCCTGCGCCCGAAGCTCGCCGCCTCATCGCTCGAGCGCCCATGCATGTTTCTCTTGAAACCCTAGGTGCACTTTCTGCGGGCTTGATGCACGTTTAAACGCTGTGACAACGATCATTTTTTTAAACGTATTTTTTGTGCCTCTATATATATTTCTTCCTTCTTTTTGTTATCTTACTTCTTGCTTATGCATTTTGGAGCGCCCCATTTGAGAAAAAACAAGCTCCTACTACGTTAGCCATTACTCCATTTGAGAAAATCTCAATTATATTGTTGTGTTCTTGTGGTACGATTTTTTTACCACTTTCACCTTACCGTTTATAATTCTACCTACTCATTTACCTTCGTTCGTGATGTTGGTAGTGTGGAGTAAGGGTTCCGATAGTATTTAAAATTTTAAGCGGTTCGTGAGGAATGATTAACGTGAAGGCCGGAAGACGTTCTATTTCGTTGTCGTGGGTAAATCCAAGAAGTTTCTTGACAGAGATAACGTGACGGAAATAAGTCGACTAGATTAGTACGTTATTACTACCCGATCTATAAGTTAATTTTTATAATGCATATCTTTTCTGACCGTTAAAATTCAGATTGTTTTACTCAATAGCTGTGATTATCGAGATTTTTTTTCATCATCAAAAATTACGTCTTTATTTTATTATTATTACTTTATATTTTATACTTGTTGTTTGCTTCATCTATATTGAAATATTTTTTATGTATATTAAATATTTATTTTCATATTACTTTTGTAATTTATTAAGAGGTCAAATTTTTTGTGTGATTTTGGAAGAAAAATTCCCTTCACACCAATATTATGATTATTGATTGATTAATATATGGTTTACTGCCAAAGACCTTTCAGGGACATGTTGATATTATGGATCTTTATTGTAAACTTTAATGGACCTTTCAATTGTATCGTCTTTTATACATTGATATTTTTGATCCTATGTATGAGTTTTTAATTTTTATTTTTCATTTTTATTATGTTTAAATATTATATTTATAGAAAAATAATAACATAAATAATATTTGATAAATAAATTATTTTTAGATCATATATGTTTCTAGATCTTTTAATGATTATATTATTATTATATGAGCTAAGTGTGGGAATATTAAAATTATTTTATATAATATAAAACATAATTAATAATTTATTTAAATATTTAGAATTTATAATCATATATGATTATGTTATATTCTATATTATATCTCAAATCTAAGAATAGGTAATAATAAATAATAAATAAATTAGAATTAAAAATTTTTATTACATAAACAAAATTCAAATATGATACCTAAAGTCGTATCGGACAAGATAAATCCAAAGACCAAATTAATGAAATGACCACAAATCATGGCAAATATAAGATATGACCAAATTATCTCTTTCTGTTTTTTAAAATATATATAGTAACCTGCTCAAAATAAAATTTATA
This sequence comes from Nepenthes alata, assembly GCA_028571085.2. Taxonomy (NCBI): domain Eukaryota; kingdom Viridiplantae; phylum Streptophyta; class Magnoliopsida; order Caryophyllales; family Nepenthaceae; genus Nepenthes; species Nepenthes alata. Next base: position 5,993 of record JAOVVI020018912.1, read on the forward strand.
TACAAATAAAGCATGTAACTATATCCAAATTATGCAACCTAAAAGAAATAAATTAAACAATAATTCAAACATAAATATCAAAACTATACAAATTGTGATATAGAAAACATATACTGGTCTACAAATACTAAACCCAAATACATATTCTAAAATAAATCAAATACAGATCCAAATATAAAATATATAAAAATTAAATTTTAGATATATTCTGTCATAATCTTGCAAGTATTTAAAATAATATCTTCTAATCTAAAAGAGTTAAAAATAGAATAAATTATAAACTTAAAACTATATAAGTATATATATAACAAATATATATATATATATCCACAAAATAAAATAAAGGAACAAAAATAATAAACATGTGAAAATTCTAATATGTCAAATAATAAAAATATACCAAATGTCCAAATATTAAATGTCTAAATCTAATTTTGTATGTAAAATTTGTAATCCATATACAAATATTAAATAATTTAAATATATAAAATTATCCAAATATTTAAATACCAAGTGTGTAATTAATGATGAATCTAAAGGCCAAATATTTTAAAATATCAAAAATATACAAGTAAAATCTTAAAAATTTAAAATATGCTAAAATATAATAATTAAGAATCAAAAGTAAATTTTAAGAAAGAGTTACATATATTTTTGATAACTTTAGGTTAAAATATTACTATTTAGACTTATAGGGGACCTTCTATAAACTACTTTCTATAGACAACGTCAAATATAACTTTTATTTATCACTTATGAGATAAGTGCAGCTCTTAAGTGTTTCTAAATATTTGAGGATATCCAAATAAATTATTTAATTTAATTTTTTGTAATGGTTCTCTAAAAAATAATAAATGGTGAATTTTATAATAAAAGACTTAAAATATTATATAAAACTTTCTATTCTATAAAAAAACATAAATATAAATCTTTTTATCCTATGAAAAATTATAAATATAAAATTAAATATTAAAATAGAATTTGGTCTAAAGCACATGTATATACTATCACATGTGTTGCATTCGGGATCCGGGGGTTCGTACAACACAAGTGTGATTGGAGTGTAGGGAAGGAGAGATTTGGGACAAGAATTTTACATGGAAAAATCCCCTTTTAAATGAGGAGGAAAAAATCACAATGTTCTGGGCTTGTCGAAATGCTTCACTATATATGAAAGTCTTAGAGAGTATAAATTTTGAAAATTCCTTCCTTGTCTCTTATTTTGTGTTTCTCTCCCTTAGAATTTCTCTCGTTTGGAAATTTTGTCACATTTGTTCTTTCTTGTTCGAAAGAGAGGAAGGAGATTCAAGTGTTTAGCCAGGATATTTCGCTGGAGTCTTTGAGGCAAGAGCCATTGTTGGGTATTTATAGGCGAGATTATGCCGTTGAGGTGAGGACACGTGGCAACTGGTGAGTGGCCGAGAGGCTATCCGCCCGTCCTGCAGGGCACACCAGACGAGTGAAGGTCCGTCCACCTGCTCTGCCATCTGTGTCAGAAAAGGTGGCGTGCGCAAGGAGGCATGCCGCTAGCACTGCTGATAGGTCCTGTGCGTGTCAGGTACAAAGGTCGTATGCGTCAATCCTGATTTGTCCTTGCATGCTCTATGGAGGCGACACCTTACAGTGGTTGCAGGTTCTTTGAAAATCAGCGAAGTTGCTTAGCTCGCGATTTCAGCCATGCATGAAATGGTCATCGTCCTTTTGTCAGTTCGTGGACTCGTTTGAGGGAGGTAGCTCTTGGGCATTAATTGTCCTTTGAAGACCTTGGAGAATCTTCGACTTCTTGTGAAGGGTCCTCGGGTCCTTTCTTGACCTCTCGAACTATTCTGTAGCGTGGTAGATCTTTATGGGCTTTCGGGTCCTTTCTCCTGATCCTCGTACCTAAGGGACATGGTTCTTGGACACTTCTTGGACGCCCATGATATTGATAACTCCTTGGGGTGTCCTTGAGTCCTTATTGATTAAAGAAACTTCTCGGATTATCAGGCCAGTCTAGCATTAAGAGCTAGCCTGGGCTTTTGGGCTTCTTGGGCGATCAAATCCTCCTGGCCCGTTGACTTGTCTCTGTACTTCTGATTTGGACCCTTTCTTTGGGCCGAGTTTTATGGGCCACTATATTGGGTCCCAACAATATGGACGTTCAAATGTACAAGTTTATGACTTTTTTTTTTTTTTTGCAACATATCCATAGATAAATATATTATCTCAAAATGTTAACCTATTTAATGAAAAATTAACCATCTCTAAATCATTTAGTAAAACTAAACAAAATTTTAAAATTTTTAATAAAAATCATATGAATATAATAATATTCAAAGTAATTATGCAAAACATAATATACATGTCTAATAAATCATAAAACAAAAACAAGTATCAAATGAATTCGAAACAAACCAAAGATCAGATTTAGAAATACTTACATTAACATATTCTTTAAACAGATTCAACTCCTAAAGGTGCCAAAATCTTCTTCATTCTCTTTTTCTCTCTTCTATTTCTTTCTATCCACTTATCTCTCTCTCTTCTTTTCTCTTTTTTCTACAAAATGGCCAAACAGTCACGCAAGCCCCTTATATATGTAATTGGCATACGAATATCAAATAGGCATGAATCAAGTGTCCTTTAATTTGCCTCAACCTCATACTTGTTCTGTATCAAGTATGGTTAAGGTGCTAATATTTTATCTAAATTGCACATGAGTACTAAATAAGTGCAAATAAGATGTCATTCAATTTACCCAAAACATGTATAAGTATTACATAAATATGTACTAGGTGCCACGATTTGCCATTAATGCGCATGAGCACTGCCAATGTATATATCAAGCGTACGACTTACCTCAAACACATATGAATGCAATTTAAGCATTCTTCATACACTAGACATGATTCCCAAATTAAAATTTAAATTCAAATTCTTTTCTCAATTTTTTATCATATAGTTATTTATAAATTAACTCAAAATTATATTAATAATATTATAAAATAATATACAAAATATGTGGCATTATAGTTCTCTCCTCCTTTGAAAAGTTCAGCCTCAAAATTTTACATACCTTAATAAATAGCAAAATTTGATCGCTGTGCAACTTTGATGTCTTTTCCCCAAATTCTAATCATAACCTTTAAATATGATGATACTCATCAATTTTCTTCTATCTCTTGATCATCAGAGAAGACATTGGCATTAACAACTTTCGGCTAGCGAAAGTTAGTTCTCTGTCACTGCAACTCCACAAGTAAGGTTCAATAAAATACTTCACTTACAAAAATTTTCTAGTCTCTTAACTTTGTCCACCACCAAATGCAGAGTAAAATGGGATAACTCTATAAATTTAGTGTCATATTTCACCACTGATCGATTCTCTTACCTTAAAGGAAAACTCATGCAATAATTTGCCTTCTTCACCGCCGCCAGCCATGGCTGGCATTCTGGGGCCGCCGTATGGCCTTCCTTGGCCCCTCTCTCAATCCCCATTGTCCATTGAATCCTCCTCGCCGGCATCCCTCAACATTCCCGATCATTTTGTGCCTCCATCTTCCTCGCTAGCAACCATTTGTCCAGCCTACAGCTCCGTGTCATTCATCCTCAATCTTCTGATCCATCTGGTGGAATTTTCTTTCCATTTAATCCTGAAACCTTTCCACCTCTCCCTATTGCTCGATCTGCTTCAGTTTTCACTCAATTGGAATCGTCTTTGGATTCAGAGCTCTCACCTTTATCGGCTGCGCATGGCAATCAGCCTAATAGTTTGAAGCCTTACGTGGAGAATGCAGAATTTTCTATGTTTTTGGAGCCGATTTCAATTGATAAGAGGAGGAGGCACTTAGTTCGTCCTTCTGATTCAAAGCTCTAACCTTTGTTGGCTGCTCATGGCAATCAGCCTGGTCGTTCGGAGCCGTTTATAGAAACTGTGGACACTCCTCTATTTTTTGAGCAGGGTTTGGTTGATAAGAGGAGTAGACAATCAGTTTGCTCAGAAGCTGGCATGCCAGTGTTTGAAGATTCTGTTGGGGTCGGAACCGTCCGGATCCGCCCGACCCGGGCAAAGCAGCGGAAAAACCCGAACCCCCAGTCATCGTCAGCCACCATGTAGTAGGAACAAGAAAACAAAAGAGATGCACAGCAAATTTTACGTGGAAACCCATTCCCAAACCGAAGAGGAAAAACTACGGGACACATAGTCCACAAAGAATCCATTATGTAAAATGGAGTACAACAACCACCCGGCTACACAAGCTCCAGAGA
>JAOVVI020018913.1:0-10239 GCA_028571085.2 Nepenthes alata
CCCGATTAAATTTGTAACCAAACGGAGGAATTTTTATTCCCAAGGAATAGAAATTCTATTCCCACCTTATTCCCTCCAACCAAACATGGGGTTATAATTGAAATAAGAAGAGAAAAAGTTCAGAGAAAAGGAGAAGAAGAAGAAGAAGAAAGGAAGATCAAAAAATTAAAAAAGGGATAACTGAGAGGAAGGATTAAAGAAACAAAAGCAAAGATTAGAAATCAAGTAAATTCATTCATCCTTTCATGATTGTAAATCATTCTTCCTTCTTGATTGCAAATCATCTTATTATTATTTTATAAAGTATGGTTTAATTATTCTATGTTTTCTTCTAAACAATCATGATATAATTTGATTTCTATAGTTTTCCTTATTTATATTTGAAGTATGGGATTTTTGTTTCAAAGTATATGTTTATATGTAAATGATATTTTGCATAAACTATGGAAAACTATGGAAGAAATGAAGATTAAGACATGAAAATGGAAATGAATTATGTCGTTGCATATTAATATTCAATTTCATATCCATATTCAATTTTTATTCAAGTTTAGTAATAGATGACATGATTAATTATCTTATCCTTTGAGAACATTCAAGAATCATTCGAATTCGAAGTCATTTCGTGGTGTTTCTATTTTGGCATTTGATGAAGCGTTCAAACGTCAAGTGTCTGTTGGGACAACTTTGTCCAATTTCTACATTACTTTAAATCCTGGTTAAATCCATTGGTTCAACGGTTTATTTTCATCATATTTAGTTCGTATGACTTTCTAAATGCTATATAAGTCTTGATCTTTGAGTTTAAGAAATTCCTTATTGAGTTTAATGAACTTTTACTCATTTGAAAATCGAATGAAAGCTTCTGGTGGTTTGATGGTTGAGTAGCATGCAAACGGCGTTCAAATGCCATTGTCAGTTCCATAGCGTGTGAGCCAATGCTTGAAAGCTAGATTCACATATTGTTATCCAAATCTTAAAATTGTTCTATTTTAATGGATTTTGATATTTGATTGTTGATGCTTGTATTTGAGAATTGGAATTGCTTCCTTTGACTCAAAACTATTGATAAGGTTGAAGAGATTATATGACAATATCACGGTATCAAGGAATATGGAACATACGGCATCGTGATAGCGTGCGAGCCAATGCTTGAAAGCTAGATTCACATATTGTTATCCAAATCTTAAAATTGTTCTATTTTCATGGATTTTGATATTTGATTGTTGATGCTTGTATTTGAGAATTGGAATTGCTTCCTTTGACACATAGCTATTGATAAGGTTGAGGAGATTATATGACAATATCATGGTATCAAGGAATATGGAACATACGGCATCGTGATATAATCTATAGTTTTTCGATACTGATTTTAGTATTCCTATGGATGTTAAGGTCATGTTATTTGTGGTGGGATGCTTATACTCGTACAACCAACATATTGTAATATCAATAGAATATCAACAAGAGACATTGGATCTTATTATATATCATGTGAGCTGGTTGCTTGTTATTCTATTGCCATGTGAGTTGGATGTGTGACGTCGCATGACATGTGAATTGGCTGCATGGATGATCTTGGAATTCAAGGATCTCATGTTATTTACCCAACTATGCAAGAGTATAAATACAACAATCTTTGGTTGACAAACTGTAAGATTCATAGGAGATTGTTAGTGTATCTCTTGAGTTTATGACTTCAATTGTCATAAAATGGTTAGATTCGATCTTTGCATCTTATGTGGAAATCTCAGGTCTTATCCTTTATGTTGTTGGTTGATACGTCTTTAAACATATGGATAAAATATTGGGTCGTCTATTTCATGTTGTAGTTTAGTATGTCCTTCGGATGTACATTGACATATCAAATCCTCTCACTCTTGATTATTTAGACATTTAATATCATATTAATATATTGATATCAGTATGCATATGTTATATTGTTGACTATATAAGTTACTAAACATTTGGCTTACTCCTTGTTGTTTTGTTAAATTAAGCTAGTTTAGTTGCGGGTTTTCAAAAATATAGATATAAATTAGTGAGGTCATCTAGGATATCATACAAGAAGATTCAAGATGAAGTAATAGTAGATTATTTACGCGTATTATTTTGTATGTTTAAACGGTAGATTGTATAAGCTATGGCAAATTGTTTTTAGTTAGCGTAAATTGCTGTAAACGTTTGAGATTCATATCAATAAAATGTTTATTATTGTTATTTATATTTTGTGAAGAATTTTTAGATATGTTTTTTTTTATGGTTTTCTGCATAATGATTCGAATAGTTTAATAATGATTTTGATAAGCCAAGTCGGGTCATGAAAAATAGAACACTGCATCAGACGTCACACCAGAACCTTCAATTCCTTACCTAAACAAACATTAAATAATTTTCAAGTCCAAATACCCTTACTTTATTTATAATATCATCATATAAAATCATGCCCCACATAAATTCTCATCCCAAAAAGTACAAATATTAAGAGCATCACAGACAATCCTTCAAAAAGCAAAAAAATTGAAGATTATTTATCAGGTTATTAACCTGTTACATACATGAAAATCAGATTCAATACAATGAATCAATGCATGCTATCAAAAATATGCATAAAAATACAAAGGCCTATCTTGGCTGCCCAGTGCATGATGCTCCTTTATTGATAGTCTATGAAGGGTAAATGTAAAACACATGCAACTTTATATTCCTTCATTATAAAGAGGTTATTTCTATAGCTTTAGCTATAAAAAAACGGTAGATAAAATCAACACAACTCACATAAACAGCTAATAGCAAAGAATGGACAACAAATTACATGAAATTGTGTGCACTTCACAGATGCACTAAATGGAGAATCAGAAAAAGCAGAGAATTCAACAAGATAAAAAAAATAACCAAAAACTATATAAGAGAAAGATGATGTGAAGAAGCAAAAAGACTCACAAAGAAAAGCGCAAATATTGAGAAGCAGGCAGCAGCTGCCTTACATGCTTATCTAAATCTCAACAGAAATTGATCCAAAAGAGGCATGCATAGCATACTAAGAGGGCCACAAGACATCCTCAAAGAAAATGATCCCAGCCCTTGATTTTCTTTGTGCTTCCCTGAATGCTGAGTCACATAGTTCTAATGTGCATGTTGGTGGCTAGTCTAGTAAATATGACTCCTTTTGGCATCCAAAGATACCAGAACTTAGATCAAGTATTAAGCTAATTTTATAATGATAAGCAGATATATTAGCTCAAAAATCACAATGTATATTGATGGCAAATACCCAATACTGCTGTTGCTGAGCAGGCTACGCTGGGACAAGCTGTGATCTCAATTATCCAAGTTAAATTATTTGCTCAAGCTGGCCACTCTCAAGATTCAAGCCCAGCACAGTCACCTAACAATCCAAGAATTCTGCACTTGCACCGAGGCAGCAATGGCCACAATTTTTCACTATATGCAAACGATTACAATCTAAGCCATGTATTGGCACGAGTCATTATTGAAAAAATAAGGGAACTATTTTCACCTGCTTCAATGATTTTATACCCAATAGCTGTAAAAGTCTCTGCTGCTTTAACTATCTCCTTTTGAAAATCCTGAAAGAAGTCAGTTAAGCGCATAATAAGAAAACTGTATGATTTCACGAACATGTTCTCACCCAAGGATGAAAAGGGAAGCAGATTTTTTTCATTTGAAAGCCACGTCATTGAAAGATTGAGAAAGTAACCACAAATGAAATATAAAGAAATTTCACACCAATACCAACACATAAGTATTATAAAACAATATTTAAAATTCAATTTTGAAATAATAGTTCAGAGCAATCAGGATAGAGTTCCCGTACACCAAAAACGTTTCAGAGTACAGAATGCTGACTAGATCAGCAGGTGTTAGCCCAATTGTTTAAATGGGATCAGTAAACATAAATTTTGGGCTTGCAGTAAAAAACATTAATATGGCATAGAAAATACAAAACGTTACATTGCAACAATAAAGTTTAATTGCATGCCAAGAAAAACTAAAGAGAGACTGTTTTTCCAGTATATAACTAGCTGGTAGCAACTTTGGCATAACACACAATGATGTAACTGATTCTCAATTTTGGATTATATAGCCAAATTATATAAGATGGTAATTAACCAAGAAGTGTATGTCAACAAACTGTTTCTCCATAGCAAGAACTCAGAAATTTGAGTGTTACTGCTCATAAAAAGAGATAGAAGTCGACAAAAAGTTATCCTACCCTTTTTGCCCTAGTAGATCTGTATAATTTTTCCAGTTGTTGATGTCTTTGCATCTCAGCCTCGTCTATAACCATTATATCCGAACTTTCGTAGCCAGTTCCACTTACAGCCTTCATCACAGCCTGTAATTCACATTGCCATGGCAAACAAGAGAAGATACATGAGGAAGACATTAAAAATAGGCAGAAGTATTAGAAAAACACAATGTATAACATATTTAGTTTCAGTGCTGCATCAAGAATGTAAACATAGTGATTTTCTTTCCCCCAATAATGGACGACTGCCGAGTTCTTGAAATTCAAGGGTATGTAACAAAATATATTCCTAGAGGTATGAGTCCCCAAGCTGATTTAAACATTGAATAGATCACACAAACAACCTATTACAAACACCAGGGGAATGTATTTAACCAAAAGCAAGCAGTTCAACGATTTAGCTTCACGTTAGGAAATGAGATTTGAATTAAAACAATACTGCATCCTTGATTCATGAAATTCTATCCATACATCTGAATTAAGATCCAACATTTGAACCTGGCAAAAGCCGAAGTACTAGCTCCATCATTCATCCACTATATCACAATCCTCACACATAATGAAACATTGTATTCAACATACTCAATTCACCCCATGAATTATCCCAAGCTGCAATCTGTAGGCCTTATACAAGTCAAAGGGGAAATTCAGTTCAGCTAAACCAGAACTCGCAATTGGAATTGGAATTGATGATTCTCATTCGTTGTGCTAGAGAGGAATCCACTTCCAATTCAAATTAATTTCCCTAGCGACAAGTACCGAGAATTCAGATTCGACCCAAAAGGTTCCAAAATTGGCTCTTAAATCTTGTAACCTAGATCCTACACACCACAACTCAAAAAAATAAGTCAGAAGTTTGGGAACCCCCCCCCCCCAGTTTAAACATTAAAACTCAAGTCAGTTTCACACTAGTCAATCTAGAAAATGGTTTAATGATAGAGGATCGAAAGCATCTAGAGGGCAGGAATCTAATTAGAGTAATTGCTTGAAAAAGCGAGTTAGGAGTCCTTTAGATGACAGTGAGTACTATGGGAAGCCAATGATCTTTTAGATGCTTAAACTGCTGAAGCATCAGTTAAAAACTTTGTAATATGAGGCACTTAGCCCAAACTAAAGGTGCTTTAGTAACGCTCCTCAGTCCAATAACTGATGATAATGGCTACTGGAGAACCATTTGTCCTTAGTTATTCTCAGTACTTGATTGTCTGTATTATGCTTTTATCCAATCTTTGTACGTTATGCACGTGTCTTTAACTTCAGAGCATCAACAGTCACCCGGAAGATTGTGGGCATAATAGGTCTTTTCGAATCACTTGCACATGCATAACTCCTCGAATGTCATGTATTGTGGTTGATGTGGCATACCAACTAATGTTGGCCTCTCTAATTCTGGTAAATGATTCAAAATGATCTGGCGCTTTGTATAGCAATAAAATAAGATGATCTGACTGGCCTTTCGGTGCTTTTCCCTTCTGCAAGCCATTTTCGACAATCCAGTCTCAGTCAAGGCAAGCTGGTATGATAGCCAAGCTATCTGACAACACGATGTCTGATACTCAATAACTCAGGCAGCCTGATGGCTTGGCGGCTTGGCAATGAGGCCATTCAGCCTTCTGGCTGCTCTGTCACTTAGCAACTTGGAAGTTTAACAACTTGGCATCCAGGCGGCTTTGCACGGAAAGGGAGCAACTCAGGTGACTACAGGTCTGGAATATCCTGGCATCTTAGTCTGGACCTTGCTGTTCGATGCTGCACCCATCACCTACTCATTAAAGAGAATCCAAGAACTCCCTCACAATTATCATAACTACCACCACTCCAATTCCCGTTCCGATTCCATACCCTAGCACCAAACATGTGCAGCAAATTCATAAGTCCGATTTCAATTCCACACCATTTTTATTCCAATTCCATACCGTGATCAAAACAGCCCTAATGCTTTTTGGCTATTGAATAGCCCATGCTTTAGCTCTAGATTACCAAATCATAGACACCAGCAATTCAAGAATTTCAATACAGCATAACCTTACTTCACCCAATCTTACAAACTCGACGTAAATCAAGTAGCTTCAATAACTCCAATAGTCAAATGTGATGGATGCAAACCTAAACACCACATCCATTACAAAATGCTGAGACCAGCTACCAGCTCTAGTGAATTGACTTTATTTTTCGTCATAATCCACATTGGCGATAGGAACTTATAAATCCAATTAACCAAAAATCCAGAAATATTTAAGATATAGGATTCAATAAATTTGCCTAATTATCCATATGCCCTAAACCCAGCAATTTTTTTCACTTGGTTTTCCGCTTCAATATTGAATTTGAAGTTCTCAAGAGTATCATTCTTGTCTCAAGTTCTGATAGAGGGATACGATACTTGAAAGCAAATTTACGTACCTGTTGTTGCTTGGCTACCTGTTCACGGAACTTGCTCGCTTGTTTTCTAAAAGCGTCCATTATTTTCCAATCCCCTTTTTTTGCTGGATTCGGAAACAGAAACAGATACAGAGATGGAGAACTGAAGAAGTGGTGATTGATTTGCGATAGAAACAGAAATCTGATAGTTGAGAGAAGGAGAACCAGTATGCGCGTTGATTTCGGCCTCTTATCAAATCTGACAGAAGAGCAGCACGAAGCTCCTTGTTAGTTTGGTACGAACTCCTCTGACTGCTGCGTAGACGTTGCGACCAGACTGATAATTGGTAATGGATTGAGAGGGATTTGGGGTGGGTAGATCATCGTCTACTTGATATATTTTTATATTATTTGTTCAATAAAAACAATTAACAAATAATATTTAAATTTTCGAAAAATTATCAAAATAATTATTTTTTTATTGTTATTATTAATTTAAATATTTAATAAATATTAATATTATAGAAATAAATTTATAAAAGTTTCTGTAATATAATTTAATAAAAATCCAACCAATTTTATTTGTACATCATTTTTGCCAATTTTGAAAATTTGCCTATCAACAGAAACAAAAAAAAATCAAAAAATATATATTATTTTTTATATTTTTAAAATAATTTTAATATTAAATTTTACCCCTTACAATGTCCAAAAAGTATATATTATTATATAATTATTTATATTCTTTTGTTATTAACGTTCTTCAAAAATAGAAAGATAATAAAGTTCTTACAGTATATTTAATTATTAAAATTAAATAATATAACAGTATAATAGTTACTCTTAAATAATAAAATAATATAATTAAAAAATAATATCTTCTTATTTAGTTAGTCACTTGAAATTAATATAATTAAATTATAAAATAATTTTTATATTTGGTATACAATAATAGTAAGAAAAACAACCCAAATTTTGTATAAATTATTTTTTTTACTCTTATATAAAGAAATAATATTTCAATATTTATTTAAAAATTTAAAATGAATCTAATTAAAATCAAGTTGTCTAACCGACCTAATTTTACCAATTTATAATTTTATAGAGTTTGGTAAAAATATATTAAAAGTTATATCTGATAAATTTTTTTAAACTCAGTATAATCACAGATAAAAGTGATTGGTTTTGACTGACCCAACTCAAATTATAAATTTTTTATAACATATTTTTATTTAAAATAAATAAATATTTTTAAAAAATCCTTTGAATAAATTATATTTTCATATAATTAATAATTTTTATATAAATTTTTTTTATAATTAACAATCCAAAGCATTCGAGGGGGACACTATACAATAACTGTCAGGTGTAAATCTAACTGCGACTCTTAACTCTTTTATTTAAAATTTTTTTTTAATAACAAACAATGGGCACCGTTAGATTTATATTCGATGGCTGCCATATGGCATTGTATCCACGTCGTATAGAAGCCGCATTATAGCGCCCCTCTCCTCCAATCTAAAGTGGTTCCGTTAAAATAAAAATCAAAAATTTATATAATTTGAGTAAAATTTATGAGAAAATGACCCATCATTTTATGGATCTTATTTTTTATTAAAGAAATAAGATTTTATTTATTATAGAAGATCATTAAATTATATATATTATGATCAAAATTTAAAATAAAAAATATTAAAGATAATTATATTTTTTAAATTTTTTATAATATTTATATCTAGTAAATATTAAATCTTGTTGGGTCCCAGTACAAAGGCCCATAAGGCACAGCCCGTGAGACGCGGCCCAAGTAAGAAGCCCAAGGACCGAGAGTCAAGAAGTCCTGCAAAGCCTCAAAGCTGACCGAGCGGTCAGGGAGAGGCGCCCGGACTTTTCCTCGAAGAGGCCCCCAGGAGCCACTCCGCCAGGAACGCCATAGCCGGACGAGGACCGACCGTTCATGGCCGAGGACGCCAGCTGGCCTATTTCGCCAGTTTTCCAAAAAGCCTGCAACTGCTGCCAGTCGCCATCTCAACAGGGCACGCCTAATCAAATCAATGCAGCTTTTCAGAGCCCGTACGCCTGACACGCTCAGATGCTGCTGCGGCGCCAGCCGCATGCCCCTCCCCCACGACAGCAGCATCAAAGGATGACAGTGGACTAGCTCCTCAACCGCCGGATGGACGCAACGTGCCCGCTCCCCAGAGGTCCGGCTTCCACTATAAATACTCAGCAAAGCTCCTTCAGACGGAGAATCAGCAACCTTCAGGCAGGGGAGAGCTTCCGCATCCTTCCGCAATGCCCCTCAGTTCACGACCCGGACATTCCTCCTCTCAAACACTTATTCCCCGAAGAAAAGTGTAAAAGCTCCCAGCAAGCATAGTTTCATTAGGAGAGAAACTCAAAACATGAGATAGAGAAGGGTATAACCCTCACAACTGTATTCTGTAAACTCTCCAATGCATATAGTGAAGCTTTTCTCAGGCCCTGAGCCTCGTAATTTTTTCCTCCCCATTCAAGAGGAGGTTTTCCACGTAAAATATCCGGTCTCAATCCTCATCTCGTGTCCGACACATCAAACACTTGTGTTACCTGGTAACCACGGATCCGACTGGACGCACCCCTCATCAACGAGCCTGGTCCACGAGGAACCGCGGATCCGAAACGTAACAAATCTAATAATTTAAAAAATTAATTTAATAAATATTTAAAATTTATTACTCAATATTTAAATTTTTGTTATTATATATTTTTAATTTAATGACTTCAATATAAAATTAGTTTAATAAAAAGGGTAAAACCCTAAATATGTGAGAAAAATAGATAAAAGTTGCAGTGTATATATAGATTAATGAAGTCTTTATTTCTTAAAAAAATAAAAAATATATTTTTTTAAATTTAAATAATCTATTTTTAAAAATATAATTATAATTTAATTATTTTATTAAAAATAGAAAAAAATAATTATAATTATTTATTTATTTAAAAAATAAATGATTTAAATTTAAAAACTAATATCCTTTTTATCTTTTTGAAAAGATAGACGGCCATGGTCCCTAGTGTACGTGGCTTTGAATTGATTGACGTGTACGCACCAGTTTTCTCCCCTTAAAGTCGCTTTTTTTACTGATTATGTTGTACCGGTATTTGCGCGTAATTATAATAAACGAAACTCAAAGTGAGAGATTAACGTGTACAAATTTTATTAAATTAAAATATTTATGTAAATGGTTAAAATTATTATATTATTTTATAATATTTAAAATATAAAAATAAAATATTATAGATATATTTAAATTGATATCTAAATTTTTAAAAAAAATTATAAAATTAATTTTTTTTCTCCACCCTAGATGGGTATTATAGTACTTGGGTTCGTCCAAACTTCAATATGTAAAAAATATAAAAAAATATAAATAACGACAATCCAATAATAAAAATTGTGACCTGACCAACTAGTATTATATGAACAATAACAGATAATTAATTGGCTATTTGAGGTGATTACTACACTAATCTAATGGCCAGAAAATTATATGATATTACCATTAAGTGAATGCAGTAGTTATATATATATAAATAACTCTCCTCAAAACTGTAGGGGCATA
>JAOVVI020018914.1:0-10239 GCA_028571085.2 Nepenthes alata
TTAATTAAAAAAAGACAACTCAAATTAAAAAATATCTTCGAATATTATGCTGCCATCTCACTTAATTAAAGATTAAAAAAATGACACGAAAATTATTCAAAACCATTGTAACTCAGACCCCAGCTAACATATGACGCGAGACCTGCTGCACATTTGGCACGGGCCTTTTTCGGTAAATCATTTCGCAAACTGTTTACTCCCATAGACGAACTGAATAATTAATTTGACGGCTAATTTCGCGGTGAATAAAATTAAAAAAAAAAAAAACCACTCCAAAGACCAGCCATTCAAGCAAATAATCTCAACCTAACTCGTCCCCGACCCAAAGTATTTGGCATTGAAATCAACGTCTATTTGGCATCACCCAAGATGCCTTGAGGCTTAAGTAACCCAAATCCGAAACTTGACCGATCTAACTCGTATTGCCCTAATTCTTTAGATAGATACTATGCAATCGTGCATCCGTGTTAAAATGAATTTTGACCCAAAAAAGATCACCCGTCGGATAGTCAGGTGGGGGAGGGGGGCAGTGCCATGCAAAATAGGAATAGTCATTAATATTCCATGTCATTAGCTCTCATTGAAGAAAGGAATCGGTAGCTTGGTATATGAAGCTTCCACATTACTGGGTACGGAGATATCGGATATGTGCAATTTTAAATCTACATGAAACAAAAAAAAATTATTTCCATAATTTCAAACCCAAAACTTTTCTACCATAACAAATCAACCATATTACGGACGGTATCATGGTGATATCACCCTCCAAATTGATGGTATATATGCACCACAGTTGTAACAGCTATCCCCATATCTGAACTCCAAATAAAATGAGGGGTGATTGCACAGGAAATTCCCCCGCTATTCACATTAGCGGCAGATAATCAGACAGAAAATTATGTTAAGATTACCTGAAAATAACACTATCAATAACACCAGCAATTTCATTCATCCTTGTCATGGCAGGATGGATATAAGATGTCTGCAATCAGAGTTGCCACGCTTCTGCTATCACTGCGCCCCACTCCACCTTGCCCAGTCCACAAACTGCATCCCTCCATATATATTGTTGGCAAATCTCACACCTACTGTGAAGGTCGTTGCAGCCAGAGGGACCTGCTTTGCTAGAGGGGATGATTCTACTAAGCGTTCTAATCCATTTACGATCTGGTACCGGATATTTGAAGAAACTGCAAGAAAAACACCTGCAATTTCCAGGAACATAATAGTTCAATTAACATGTTGCAATTACTCAATGGAAACCTTTGATTTCCAGATGCTTCCCAGTAAGTTTTCAAGTATCATCTTGAAAGATGACTTGCACCAAGTTCACAGTTACCAGATAAGAGATGTATGAGATTTGCAGCACACAAAATAAATTATCTTACAATTGTTTTAGAAAATACTTTATTATTTTATATTTAATTTATACAAACAGCTGAAGAATCAGAGTGTAAGTTGCTTCAGAAATAAATTGCAGTAGAACGCAAGGACCCAGCCTAGTCCAAAACCAGCATCTAAAGCACAGGAAAGAAACTAATATAGCAGCAGACTAGAATCCTACATCATTACTGGGTATTATAAGCCTGTGAAAATGCACTAGAATACTCATGATCAGCCATAATGAATAGAATCATGCTCTCCCTTTGTTTCTCTTTTAGGTTAAAGATATCTCAAATTCAGGGATAGACGTTTTTGTAGACTGATTTTTACAGCAAATTGTTTTATTCTAAGAAGCCACTGTAAAACCTTGTTGCGTTCGTCCCTCTCTGCAACTGAGGGCTCTGCTGTTCTGCACCAAAATCCACAAGCATAACACGAACAAAAGGGAAGGGGAGTTCAGGCAATAGGGATTGAGGAAAAACCAGAGGAAACAAGGCGAAGGGAAGAGAGGCGGAAGAGGGAGTCAGGGAAGATTCGAGAGGGAAGGAGAGAAATGATATTCTGATTAATTTCCAATTTGCTAGCATCCACTATAACCGCACAGCATTCGAGAACAGAAACGAAACAAAGCTAAACAGACAAATGAGGTGGGCACGTGCAACCGTATAAGTATATGTATGAGTGTGTATATGTACGTGTATAAGTGTATGTGTATGAAACGTGCAACCATATAAGTACATGAATGAGGGTGTATATGTATGTGTATAGTTGTGTATATGCTGTATAGTCAGTCCATGGTTAAACAAAATCGTGGAAACGTCTTGGTGGTTGAATGGATCGGGAACTTCTCCTCAATTTCGGCTGATGATCGGTGTCGTTTATGTTATCCGCAATAAGGCCCGCAACAAACCTCCTTTTCATTTGTGTCCACATCAATCTCATACTAATGGTATATGCGGGGAGTGACACTGATCAATTGGCCCACTCTTTTGGCTACATGTGCTCTCATGTCCTAATGGTATATGCCATTAAAAAAGAAATGAATTGGAGGACCTTGGAAATGTTTTGTCCACATAGTGCACGAAATTATGCATGGAGAGAGGGCAAGCAGTTGGCCTGTCTTTCAATCGTACAAAACCTTATGCTGCAATATGTATGCCCTTAAAAAGAAAATAAATCAGAGGACGTCAATACATTTTGTGTGCATTGTGAGAGAAATCATATTTGGAGTGACAGTGAGTTATTGGCCAATTCTTTGAACCATATGAACTCCTGTGCCCTACATTGTATGCTGTTGAAAAGGAAATCACTCGGAGAACCATGTATACGTTTCATGTGCATATTACACAACCATGTGAGTGGCAATGAATACAGGACATTTCTTCAACAGAGGAACTCTTAAGTTGCAACATTGAATGCAATCGTTAAGAGAAATGAATCAAAGACCTATGATGTCTTTCCTGCACATCATGCACGAAGTGATGCTGAGTTGTCCCTTTTGTCTACCATATGAACTATCATGCCCCAAACCATCATTGAAATTGAAATGAATTGACAGATATGGTTCCTGTGCAGCACGCGTGTTGCAATGAGTATAGTGATGTTGAGCAATTAGTCTGTTCAACAACCATATGAACTCTTCTGTAGCAACAGTACATGGCGACGTAAATGAAATACATCAGGACCCCAGGTAGGTTCCATGTGCTTCGTGCATGAAATCAAGCTGAGTTACACTGAGCAAATGACCCGTTCTTTAGACATATAAACTCTAATGCCCCAACAGTGCATGTGTCCAAACGAATTAAATTGGAAGACCTCGAATACATTTCGTGCGCATCGTGCACAAAATCAGGCGTAGAGTGATGTTGATCAATTGCCCCATTCTTCAACCAAGAGAACTCTAAAGCCCCAATGGTTTACATTGTTGAAAAGTAAATGAATTGATGGAGCTTGAATACGTTTCGTGTGCATCATGCACGATCTCTCATGGCCCAATGGTGTATGCCATCTATAACGATTGAATGGATGACATCAGATACGTTTCATGCGCCTTGTGCACAAATCATGTGCAGAATAAGCTTGACCATTTGGCCCATTCTACGATCATATGAACACCAAAGTGCCAACAGTTTATGCAGTCGAAAAGAGAAAAATCAAGGACCTCAAATATGTTTCATTTGAACTGTATACGAAAGCATGTTGGACTGACATTGAGTGATTGGCCCATTCTTTGACCAACTGAACTCTTATGCTCCAATGGTGTATGCAGTTGAATAGGAAATAATTTGGAGGACTTCAGATACGTTGTGTGCATCGTCAACAAAATCATGCATGGTAGGCTGTCAATCATTTGGCCCATTCTTCGACCATATGAACATTTACGCTGCAACAGTGTATGGCCTCGAAAAGGAAGTGAATTGACAGACCTCATATGCGTTTTCTGCATCCCAAATGCAAGTGACCCATTCTTTGACCATATGAGCTCTCATGCCCCAAATAATGTGTGCTGTTGAATAAAATAAATTGTGCGCGTTGTTCAATTTAGGTTGTGTTGTATGTGCTCTCAAAACCGCAGATATGTTTTGTGTGCATCATACATTAAAACTTGTGCCAATTGATGTTAACAATTGGTTAGTTCTCGGACCATATGAACTTTTGTGACCACCCAACAGAGTATGTTGTAAAAAAGCAAATAAATCAAAGGACCTCATATAGGATTCATGCGCACCATCAACGAAATCATGTGTAGAATGATGTTGATTGATTGACTTGTTCTTTGACTGCATGAACAATTAAGCTCCAACAATGTATTCTATCAAAAATGAATTGAACTGAGGACCTCAAACACACTTTCTGCGCATCATGCACAAAATCATGCGGAGTGATGTCGAACAATTTGTCCATTCTTTGACCCTATGAGAATTCGAGCTGCAACGCGGTATTGGTGTCAAAAAGGAAGCGAATATGTGAAGCTTGAACAAAACCTGTGTGCATCGCACACAAAATCATGCAAGGAGTAATGTTGGGCAATTTGCCATTCTTGAACCATATGAACTCCTATTGCCCACCGGTGTATGTTGCTGAAAAGGAAATGAATCAGAGGACATTTGATATGTTTTGTGCGCATTGTTCACAAAGGCATGAGTGGCGTGACATTGAACAATTGGCCAATTCTATACCCATATGAACTCTCATGTCCCAACGTTGTATGCCGTCGAAAATTAAATCACTCAAAGGGCAATTAGGACGTTTGTGCTCACCTCATTTGAATCATGCTCTGAGTACGTTGAACAATTAGTTTGTCCTGACACAATCCGAAACGAAACATTTACTGAGTGACGTTTAGCAAGTGGCCCGTTCTTTGACTATATGAGCTCTCATGCCCTAATGGTGTACGTAGTCGAAAAGGGAAATAAATTAGAGGACCTCAAATATGTTTTGTGTGCATTGTGCATGAATAGGAACGGAGTCAAGCGATTAGCTAATCCTTTCACCATATGAACTTTTATGCCATAATGGTCTATGCCATGAAAAAGGGAAACAAATTGGATTCGTGCGCATTGTGCATGAAAGCATGTGTGGAGAGAGGAGAAATTCACTTGTTTTTCTACCTTATGAACTCTTATGCCAAATGCATATGGTGGTGAAGGAAATGAATCAGACAACATCAAATGCTTTTTCTGTGCAGAGTGACCTTGAGCAATTGGTCATCCTTTAACCAAATGAACTCATATGCCCCAATGGTGTGCGCAGTTGAAAACAAAACGATTTGGAGTACCTCGGCATGTTTGGTGCTCATGGTGTGACTTGCGTAGAGTGACATTTTGCATTTGACTCATTTTTTGACCATATGAGCTCTATTGCCCCAATGGCGTATGATGTTGAAAAGGGAATGAATCAGATGACCCCGGATATGCTTTGGGTGCATTGAAATAGGTGGAGTGATGTTGAGCAAATGAACATTCATGCTTCGATGAGGTATGTCATCAAGAAGGGAAATGAATCAATAGATCTTGAATAAGGTTTGTGCATGTAATGCACGAAACCATGCAAGGAGTGCCGTTGAGCAATTTGCCGGTTCTTCTACCATAAGAACTCTTATTCCCCAAAGGCGTATGCTGCCTAAAAGCAAATGAACCAAAGGATGTTCGCTACGTTTTACGCGCATCGTGCAATAAATCATGCATGGAACGGCATTAAGCAATTGATCAGTTAGTTCGACCATATAAGCATTGTTCCTCAATGGTGTATAGCTTTATTCCCCAACGGTGTATGTCGTCAAAAAGGAAATGATTCGGAGTACTTAAGATACATTTAATGCATATCTCGTACGAAATCATGAATGGAGTGGCATTGAGAAACTGGTCCATATTATTCAACCATATGATATCTCATGCTCCAATAGTGTGCCATTGAAAAGGAAATGCAAAGAGGACCTCAAATACGTTTCCACCACATCACGTATGAAGTAATTCATATAGTAATGTTCAACAAGTGGCCTGCTCTTGGACCATATGAACTCTTATAACTCAATGGTGTATGACATCGAGAAGGAAATGAATTGGAGGACCTCTAATACTGTTTCGTGTGCATCATGCATGAAACTTGTGTGAAATGGATTGAGCAGTTGGCTCATTCTTTGAGCATATGAAAACCCATGCCCCAACAGTGTATGCAATCCATGAGGAATTGAATTGGAGGACCACAGACACGTTTTGTGCACATCGTAGAAGAAATCATGCGTGGAGTGACATTGAGCAATTTACCTGTTTTCCAACCATAAGAACTTTGATGGCCCAATAGTTTGATGTAAAAAACAAAATGAATCAAATAATCCTGACTATATTTATTGTATTGTCTATGAAATCATGCAGGGGACATCAAGAAATTGGCATGTTCTTCCACCATATGGACATTCAAGCCCCAACTGTGTAAGCCCTCGAAAAGGAAACAAATTAGAGGACCTCAGAAAAGTTTCATGTGCATTATGCATGAAATCATGCACGGACTAACATTGAGCAATTGGGCCATTCTTTGACCAAATCATACAGTTAATAGGGAATTTCTCGACCAGCTTCTTCAGCTGCTCAAATTCTACTGAAAGTTCAGAAATATGGTGTTGCTGTGTCAATACAACCACCACATTGGTAGTTATTGGTAGTTTACAAGGTTTTGTTGAAGGGAGGAAGATTTGAGGCAAGGTGACTCACCTGTACCTTATATTTCTGTCCTTGTGATGCAATGCCTTCCTTGAAATCTACAAGAACTTCACGGTCTCAATGAATTTCATTTCCATCTTAAGTGCAAAATGGTCAGGATTACACGTCTTGTTTTTGCTGATAACCCCCTTCACTTTTGTAAAGCAGATTGCTTCATATTTGCAGGTGTTCAAGGTATGATTTCTTATTTTCACTTTTATTTGCAGGTGTTCATGAATAGGTGTTTTCCTGGAGATGTCCAAAGGGCAGCACAGCAGCAGCTTACACAGATCATGGGGTTTACTTAAGATGTGCAGCCTGCCTGAGTATTTGCAGAAAAAAGAGCTAGTCTTTCAGGTTATTGACCTATGCTGGGAGAGTCCAGTTGGTACAATCTGGGCATCAAAGCCTTCATATGTAAAGAGCATCCCATTAAGCAAAGCTTCCACATCATGGGGTCTCAAGGGGGTCATATGAACGCAAACTTAATGTATTCAACAGAAGCAGTTTTGTAATTTGAACTCGCAACCTCCGGCTCTTAATGGAACAACCTCCCTACTGCATCGATTTTCACCGTCGAAGTCAGAGAATTTATTGGTCTCAAATATTCTTGCTTCCTAGGTGTGTCATCAATGAAGCTGGTAGATTATGGAACATTTAAATAGAATTATATAAAATTAATATAAAAAAAAACAATGAGGGAAAACTTACCCCAAACAGCTGCACTCTTCACAAGAGGTGGCACAGGTATGTCCTCTTCTGATTTTTTGATACTCCTGGACAGGAATAAAAAAATATATATTAAAAAAGGAGGGATCATTCCTGAAAAAAAATGTTCATCAAAATTACCAAATTATGTCCCCTTGCCATACAGAAAATAAAATCTTCATAGCTATTCCAGAATTCCAGGCACTAATGCTGATTGCTAGCCAAATTGGAGAAGGAAACTAAATATTAATTGACTTCTTTAGGACTCTTTTTTTCCTTTTCCTTTTTGGCTCAGTATATTCTGAGAGAATTTTATGCTGGTACCACACATATGACCATATTCTTTATCAGCACGTGGTGAAGCAAAAGTGCATGAAATGACACTCAAAGAAAACCGATCTAGACATTGCTCAGAGAAAGCACAGGAAAGAAGCATTAGTCATATACTCCAAACAGTGCTTAAATTTGTTCATCAACTCCCACAGACAGTTCAGAAAGTCACCTTGGGCTCACTGCCCTGTTTGTCCAATCTTTTAAAATCCCAAACATCACATCTAAGCTTTCTTCAAGTTCATTCCTTTGATGTTATTTTTAAAACAATAATCACAGCGTACCTAGGCATATTTGTGCTCGGAAAATTTTCTAAATAAAGCAAAGTTCAGAGAACAAAATGAACAAAATTTTCCCCCAATTTTGTCTTTCTTCAAATGTTAAGTGTCTAAACATAGCCTCAGTCTTGGGCTGCAAGTTCAATCATGCTCTTAATTTTTGTGAAATGCAAGTTCGAACATGCTCTTAATTTTTGTGAAATGCGAGTTCGAACATGCTCTTAATTTTCATTTCACGAACCCAGTTTTTATTGTAATGAGGAAGAGATAAAATGGAGTTCTTCATGAAGTTTAAGATAAAAATAAAAGAGAGTTTCTTTATGGCCTCCTTGTTTTGAAACATTATAGCTTTGGCTCCTAGACTCCAAACAGTGCTTAAATTTATTCCTGCATCAACTCCCACAGACATTTGGAAAGTCACCTTGGGCTCACTACCCCGTTTACCCAATCTTTTCAAATCCCAAACATACTCTCTAAGCTTTCTTCAATGTTCACTCCTTTTTTGCCCTTTTTAACACAATAATCACAACTCACCTAAGCTTAATTGTACTTGAAAAAATTCCAGGTGAACCAAAGTTCCGAGAAAAAAAAAAACCAAAATTTTCCTCCATTTCTTTCTTTCTTTAAATTTTTATGGTCTAAACATAGCCCTAGTAAAAATCTTGTGGTGCAGAGTTTGAACATGCTCATAATTTTCATTTTGCTACAAAACGAACGATATTCATATGGCATGTATCAATACACTCCAATGATTGGATTACAAGTTTCTGCACCCTTAAACCTCAAATACACCTGGCTGATGTAATTCTCTAGCTTATTAACCCTAGCTCTTCCAATATACAATTGAACCTCACATATTTGAAGCTAAAATAAACATGGTACTTTTATATTCAAAGCCTTCCCAACTAGAGATTCACTTCCTTGTCAATGTTAATCTTCATAGGTCATGACACATTTTACTGAGGTCAAGCCCATTACCTTGATCCTGAAACAATGTTAGTCCACTCCAGTTGACAACTGTAAAAGTGTAATGAACAATCTTGTTACAAGGTACCAACAGAACCTGTTCCCATGTACTCCTTCTGGTACGCAACCACAGATTTATTTCTGTCTCCCTTTCAATAAACTCTATGCATTGCGGCAAAAATAAGCACTATGGAAGGGTTGCTTCTTCTCTTTTTAGTGCTTTGATACTCTAGATTACCCTCAAGCCTGCCTACTTTACTGTTAACTCCTTGAAATCTTCATAGTGCTTCAAAACAAGCTCATAGGATTTGAGTTCTTGCACTGTTGTGGCCAATTTGAATCATTCATCATGACACCCATCTCCACAGGCCTGATTTCCATGATCATCATCATTCGTCCACAATCAGACATGCGGAAGAACCTAAGGTTTAGAATTTATATCACTTTGAGGTGAATGTTGTAACAACACTCAGGTTACAAAACTGGTGCTAATCTCACATCAAATAGGAGATTTTGAAGAGGAAATGGTAAAAGAATGATAAAGCATTGAAGATTGAACTATCACAACTGAGACCTGAAGATTACCAGCCCCAAAATGTCACATTTTTCTGCATAATGTGACATTTTCCAGTATTCTCTCTTTGTGTAGCACTGGAACTGAACAGCCATTTCCTTCACAACAAATTCATAGAAGAGCCCAACCCCCAGTGCTGCAGTAAGCTAGTCAAAAGACAAAAAAATACTCCTGATTTGGAGTGACATGATATCATGCAACTCGTGTCACATGACTTTATGTCAAGTAAAAGAGTGAAGACCCAGAAAGAAGTGCATTAATTGAAACAGAAAACCAATGCAATTCACGACTCCAAAACATGTAACTTAAATGACACTGGAATAGATGGTAATTTGTTGTGAAACCACTGTTAAAGAAAATTGTGGCACAATATATACATTCACTTTATAGTTTTGATGCAATTTCCATCTCTCACAACCTCCCTCTATCTCCTTCTCTCTCTAAGACACTTCCTTCCCTCCATCTATCCACACTCAAATTCCACTTGCCGCTGGTTGCCAGTGTAAATAAAAAAGGTGGCTCAGTGCAGGAGATTTCTATATTGTGGCGTTTGAGATAGTCAAATATGCGTAGCCTTACCCCTGGCATTTTGAATAGGTTGGTTTAATGGCGAAACATTTGACCTCCACCTTGCAATGGAGTAACCCTTCAGTCTTGCCAAAGCTCATTCTTATATCATTGATAATGGTGCAAATCATTGATACCAATTCATTAGTTGATGCTTCAATGTAAGAGTTGTCTGTCCTGCTGGAGTCAATCTTTTTTTTCTCTCCAGTAGTGTAATTTTTTTTTCTCATATCAT
>JAOVVI020018915.1:0-10239 GCA_028571085.2 Nepenthes alata
ACCTTTAAATTTTCGTATATCAACCTCATCTTCTCCGTTGTCTCTTTAATGATCTTAGGATCCAAACGTCTCATATCTCCTATTTTCTCCCAATAAATTGATGACCTACACTTCCGTTCTTATAGGATTTCAAATGAAGTCATGCCAATACTTGCTTGATGGTTATTATTATAAATAAATTTTTCCAAGGCCAAATGATTATCCCAATTTTCTTTCAAATCTAACACCGAGTCCTTTAACATATTTTTCAAAATTTGAATAGCACGCTCTGACTGACCGTTCATTTGGAGGTAATATGCCGTACTAAACTTTAATTTTTGTCCCCAATTCTTTATGTAAAGTTTTTCAAAATTTAGAAACAAACCTTGGATCTCGATAAGATACAATCGTTGTAGGTATACTATGGAGTCCGACAGTCTCATTTATATATACAATCGCGCCAGTTTATCACGAGAATATGTTGTCCGAATTGTCAAGAAATGGGCCGACTTAATCAGCTGATCAATAATAACCCAAATGGCGTCATGATTATTTGGGGTGTTTAGCAGACCTGATACAAAATCTATCACATCGTCTTCCTACTTCCAAGTAGGTATGGGCATTAGCTGCAACAACCCAACTGGCTTCCTTCTTTCAGCCTTTAATTGCTGGTAGATAATATATTTTTTTACGAAAGTCATAATCTATCTTTTCATATTTCTCTACCAAAATGTCTTTTTCAGGTCTCGATATATTTTATATGTCCCTAGATGAATCATATATCGGGACCGGTAAGCTTTCTTCATAATTTTCTTCTTTATCTTCTTATCATTCGGCACACACTGTCGGTCCTAAACCTTAAAACTCTATTAGTATGAACGTTAAAATTAATTCTAGAGTCTTTATTCAAACCCCCAACAATATTTACTAGAAAATGATCATTCATTTGCTTCTCCTTAATTTCTTTTATTATCTCTGGCTGAACTTACAGACACGATAAGATTATCCGGTTACCTCAAATATATTGCTGGATATCATACTATTTTAGATAATCTATCATTTCTATATGTTTTATTTGCAACCTTGCTACAAAGCTTGTTTGTCGGCTTATGGCATCAGCAAATATATTAGCCTTTTCGGGTTTGTATTGAATCTTACAATCATAATTCTTCAGAAAATCAATCTATATTCTTTGCCTCATATTAAATTCTTTCTGTAAAAATAGATATTTTAGACTTTTATGGTCAGAATAAATAAAAAATTTCTCACCATAAAGATAATATCTCCAAATTGTTAGTGTAAACACAGCCGCAGCCAACTCCAAGTCATAGGTTAGATAATTCTTCTCATACACCTTTAACTATCTGGACCCATAAGTTACTACTTTTCCATTTTACATTAATACACAATCTAAACTAGTTTTGGAGGCATCACAATAAACCTCAGGAATAGTTAATAGCGGAGCAGTTATTAGGTAGTCCTTTAGTTCTCAAAAGCTCTGGTCACACTCCTCAATCCAAAAAAACTTGGATTATGTCAAAGGCATAGTAATTTAAGAAACATTTCTATAAATTTTCTATAATACCCTACAATGTCAAAAAAACTCCTGGCTTCAGTTACTGATGTGGGCCTATTCTAGTGAATGACAGCTTCTACTTTTTCGGATCTACTACAATGCCATTGTTTGAAATAACATGCCCTAAAAATATCACTTCCTCTAGCTAAAACTCACACTTCTACAACTTAGCATACAATTTCTTCTTATGAAGCACCTGAAGCATGATTCTTAGATGGGTCTCATGTTCTTCATGACTTTTGGAGTAAATTAAAATAGCATTAATAAATACCACCATAAATCTATCCAAATACGATCAGAATACTTGATTTATCAAATCCATAAAGGCAATGTATTTCTACAACATCGACTACCAAGATATAACCCCTCCAACAAATATAACCAAATACCCTAATGTAGATTTCAAAGAATCAATATCACCCGTCATATTTGCGTCCGTAAACTCAACTAAAACTAGCTTTTCATAGCCAAAACACAAATAGGCACAATTATTCACCTGGAGCTACTGGTAGTGGTGCACGTGCACCCCTTGGATGCCCTTTACGCATGAGAATTCTAGCCAAAATACCCATACGTGCCTAATGAATGCATATCAGGTGTTGATCCCACTCATCAATGAAGAGCATCGCTTGAGCATATTGAAGGGTGAACCTTGTGCAATCTTCCATATGGTTAGCCAATGAATCAAAAAATATGAATATGTATAAAATACACACTACTCACAATGGAGTGATCAAGTCCAACAAATTACTCCTTGCAATCATATAAGGGCTATCATCATATTGACAATTATTCGTCATATTTCAAACTTTCTTATTTATACCGCATTAGTCATTATATCTGATATATTATCGTTGGTGTTAACTTTATTGAACGTTAGCAATTCTAAGTCAATAACATTTCTTACCCAATGATATCGTACATTAATATGTTTCAATTTGAAATGAAATAATAATTTCTTGTAAAGAAGTACAGAGTTTTATTACAAAACAACACATATTACTCTTATTTGAAATCGAATTCTTGGATGAACTTTCTCATCCACAATATTCCATTACATAATTCTATAATCACAATGAATTTAGTTTTAGTGATAAAATGTGTAACACAGTTTTACAACTACAAACACCAATACACAGTTCTTTCTACAAACATAACTAAATATCTCAAAATAAATTTTTAAAAGTCAATACCATTTACCATATTAACATTCATGAATCTAAGAAAAATGGACTTACCATTGCCAAAATATAAGCAGGCATGGGATTCAACTAGAGCTGCTAGTAGTGGCACACGTGTCCATTGGGCGCCTTTCAAGCATGGCAATTCTACCCCAAATATCCACATGCACCAGACAAGTGCTTATCAGGCGCCAATTCCACTTATTAATGAAGAACTTCTTCACTCAAACATACACTAGGTAAAACTCGTACAATCCTCCATATGGCGAGCCAATTAATTAAAAAATATGAATATATATAAAAAAAAATATCATTCACGAGGAAGTGACCTATCCCAACGCATGCATCTTATCGGTGTTTGCTATTGAACTCTATTCAATCAATTATACGTCCACGAATGATGATGCTTCAAGATCAAAACAATAGCCAGCAACAATAGAAGAGCTCAGCAGGTGTTATAGCCTAGAGAAATGGTGCCATAATACCACCAGGAACAAGTGGAATGAATCAATTGGTAATAGTAAAAAAAATTAGACAAGAATGAACATTTTATGGAAAAAATATCAGCTCAGAGTTTACCACAAGTGATAAAATTAGTTACAACCTACAAAATGTTACCAATTCATAAGACATCACAAAAACAAGGCCGTACCTCTGTTCACGAAGTGTAGACAAAAGTATCACGTTAAAAATTAGGGTTGGCAAATGGAAATCCTTTCAGAACTCCTTTGCCTGGGAAGTAGGTATGAATCCCACGAAACTAAAATGAAAAAGAAGTAACAGGAATATTATCCGGATTAAGTATCAGCATATATGCTTGTTTGTTCTCCAATCCGAATGTGCCCGAATGACATTAGATATCAAGATAACAAACTTGAACTGAAAAATAATACTAAGCACGAGTCGTGATTATTGGGTTTGATCACTCACTTATGAGGTAACTTAACAAACAGGAATATCATCTATGGGTTTTCGAAGTAAATTATGCAGAAGTGGAAATCCGGAGAAGGCTGGCCTGTAAATAGAGTTAATCGGTTGAGGATTTCGATCAACAAGAGTTGACCGATTGAAGAAAGCAAGGCGCGCACAAAAGTTTTGAGGCAAATTGGCCGGTCAATGGGTTGACCGGCCAAAGTGGCCAAGGAACCAAGAAGGCAGAAGGCAGAAGGAGTAAGGAAACATTTAGTACAAAATTATCGGTTAACGGATTGACTGGTAATTGTGGTAAAAGGTCGGTCAACACATTGACCGGCCAAAAAGCAAAAAGGGTGGCCGGACGGCCAAGGTTGAAAATGGAAGGCAAGCAGAAACCTTGGTGCATTTTGCCAATCAATGCGCTAACCGGCAAAAGGAGGCAAATGAGTGCGCGATTCTGTTGGTGCACGGATGGCCAAGGAGACAAGTTGCATTATTTCAGTCAACGCTCGTTGACCGGCTAAACAAGGCGCGAGAATTTACCAGTGGTGTTACCGGTATGGAATTCCCGAGGACTGGGATGCACAGTAACGACCGATGACATGGGATAACATTTGAGGTCATTGTTATTGCCTAGAGACGTCAAGGATCGCTCGATGATCTGATGGAGGAATGACATGGAAGAGAAGCCGGTCAATGGATGATTGACTGTCCATCAGAGAATCTAGTAGGGCATATGAGTGCCAACTTAGAAGACTTTCTGAGCATGTGTGATCTCAAGAGGATATGCGCGATCTCTGGACGTCGTTTGTGCAGAGTATCTTTTTATTGTTGGTAGAGACAGATTTTGTCAGGAACAGAATCTTCGACAGATCAACAATATATATGCACATACTATACACGGTAAACATTATCCAAGTGTATGAAAAAGAGGTGAGAAAGAGTGAAAGCAGTGAATGAAAAATTATCCAAGTTCTTTGTATACTTGTGCTTTATTCTTTGTTTTTGCCTCTTGGGTTTGTGTAACAGTGTGGTTTGTGTAACTAATCTCATATAGTGAATATATTTGTGGATTAAGTGTCCCGTAATTTTTTTTCTTATTTGAGAAATGGTTTTCACGTAAAATTTCTTGTGCATTTTCGTCTTTCCTCCTATATTGTGTGTTTGTGTGTATTTTGTCCGATCGACCATTTTTGCCCCAACAATTGGTATCAGAGACAGGTTGTGAATGATTGGTTGGATGGTGTCGTCGTCGAAGAATATACCGTTCAGTGTGGAACAGTTCATTGGGCAAAATAATTTTATCATTTGGCAGGAATGAATGAAAAATATTTTGACCCGGGAAAAGACGATAAAAGCTCTTCGAATGAGGGAGGAGAAGTCGGAGAACTTGACAGAAGAAGAGTGGCAAGACAGGAGGAATTTTGCTAATTGTATGATCAAGTTGTGTCTTGCGGATAACACGCTCCAGGAGGTCCTCGGTGTTTCAGACCCAACAGAGATTTGGGAGAAGTTGGATAGCCGGTATAAGTCTAAGTCCTTGACAATAGACCGCATGTGAAAAAATAATTCCATGGCCTGCGGTTATCAGAAGGTGAGAGTTTTAAGAAGCACTTGAACGGGTTCGACCGGCTAGTGACGTAGATGTCGGCCCTTGATGAGGAAATTAAGGAGGAATATAAAGCATTGGTGTTGTTAGCGTCATTACCGGCCTCGTACGATCATATTGTCACGTCGCTGTTGTTCGAGAAGGATAAACTGAGAATAGACAATGTCATAGCTTTTCTACTTATGAACAAGTCAAGGTGGAGGGAAAGCAGTGATGCCTCAAGCTCTCGGTCGAGTCTACTAGTGGCAACTAGCAATCGAGGATGAGAAAAATTGAGGGAACGAGGCGAAGGAAAAAAATGGAGAGGAGCAATAGCCGGAGCAAGATTTAGGAGAGGAGTTGCTTCCTCTATTGCAAGAAATGCCACATAAAATGGTATTGCCCACAAAGAAGGCAAAAGGAGGACAGAAGCAAACATGTGGAGAGACCTAATCATGCTAATGATCAGGAGACTATGACTTTTTGTGGAGACCTCTTGGTTGTCGACGTAGGGGAAGCATGGAGCTTGCCGTGCCAAGAGACGAGTTAGGTGATCGACAATGGGGCCTCACACCGTGCGACACCGATGAGTCCCACGTCATGAGTTACACGCCCGTTGGCCATGGGATGTTGAAGATAAGTAATTGTGGCTCGTCGAGGGTTGCTGGCGTAGGGGATGTTTGCTTGAGGATAAGCAACGGGAATAAGCTCGTGTTGAAGAGGATGCAACATGCCTCAGATTTGAGGTTGAATGTGATTTCAACCTCAAAGGTTGATGATGAAGGCTTCAAGACGGTGTTTTGTGTCAGTCAGTGGAAGTTCACCAAAGGCGCCTCAGTTATAGTAAGAAAAAGTAGAAGATCAGAACGGTACCATATAAACGTCTGTGTTGCCAAAGAAAATACCAAAGTGACCAAATGGGATATTGGTCTAGGTGGAATGTAAAGAAGAATAATAAGACTGCGATAAAGGAGCTTAAGGGGAATGAAATTACTCCAACCTCAGTGGAGCGGAAAAAGGTGTCATTCAGGCTTGCACAAGCTAATGTCGAAGTCCCAATTAAAGGAAAGCTGTTGGAAGGCAGGAGATGACAGTCATCGGATAAAGGCAAAAGTTTTTCCCACAAGATTGTGAGAGAAAGTTTGTTGGGTTTGATCACTTCCTTATGTGATAACTCAACAAACAGGAATGTCATCTCTGAATTTTCAAAGTAAATTATGCATGAGTGAAAGTCCGGAGAAGGTTGACCGGTCATCAGGGTTGACCGGTTGTAGATTCTGGTCAACAAGAGTTGACCGTTTGAAGGAAGCAAGGCGCACATGGAAGCTTTGAGGCAAATTGGCCGATTAATGAGTTGACCGGCCAAAGTGGGCCAATGAACCAAGAAGGCTGAAGGAGCAAGGAAGCCTTTGGTGCAAAATTATCGGTCAACGTGTTAATCGGCAATGGTGGCAAAAGCCTGGTCAACATGTTGACCGGCCAAGAAGCAAAATGGGCAGGCGGATGGATGATAGTGCGCGGACGGCTAAGGTTGTAAATGGAAGGCAAGCAGAAGCCTTGGTGCATTTTTCCGGTCAATGCGTTGACCGACAAAAGAAGGCAAATGAGCGCACGGTTCTATTGATGCTCAGATGGCCAAGGAGACAAGTTGCAATATTTCGGTCAACGGTCGTAGACCGGCTGAGCAAGGCACAAGAATTTACCGGTGGTGTTACTGGTATAGAATGCCCGAGGATTGGGATGCATAGTAACGACCAAGGACATGGGATAATATCCAAGGTTATTATTGCCTAGAGATATCAAGGATCGCCAGAGGATTCTAATGGAGGAACGACTTCGAAGAAAAGCCGGTCAATCGATGATTGATCATCCATCAGAAAATCTAGTAGGGCACATAGGTGTCAATTCAGAAAATTTTCTGAACATGCGTAATTTCAGGAGGATATGCGCGATCTTTCGACATCGTTTGTGCAAAGTATCTTTATGTTATTGGCAGAGACAGATTTCATCAGGAATAGAATATTCGGCAGATCAACAATATATATACGTATACTGTAAAAGGTAAAAATTATCCAAGTGTATGAGAAAGTGGAGAGAAAGAGTGGAAGAAAAATGAGAGCAGTGAGTGAAAAATAAAGTGTGAGTTCATTATATACATGTGCTCTATTTTTTATTTTCGTCTCTTGGGTTTGTTTAGTCATGTGATTTATATAACTAATCTCATATAGTGGATATGTTCGTGAATTAAATGCCCCGTAATTTTTTTTCTTATTTGAGAATGGATTTTCACATAAAACTTCTTGTGCATTCTCCCCTTTCCTCCCATATTACGTGTTTGTGTGCATTCTGTCCGACCGATCATTTTTGTCCCAATAGTGAAATGCTTTGACGTAAGCCTCCAGCTATGGTGACCTACAAATAGAAGGTGACAAAGAGAAGTTTGGAAGGGAAGCAAGGAAAGGGGAGTTTAGCAAAGGGAAAGATGGAAAGAGAGTGAGGGAGACATAAGGAAAGAGGGGGAAGTGGAAAGGTTCCCGAGAGAGAGCGATAGGGAGGGTGGCAGAGTGATTCAGAAAGGAAGAGAAAGAGATAGTGAGAGAGAGTTAGGAAGGGAGACGAATTGAGAAGCAAGAAGGAAAATATCTTTTCTTCTTTTTTTATCGCAACAGTAATGGGTTGCATATATAGGAATAGGCAGACATCCATGGTCCAATATAGCAAAGGCATATATTGTAACCCCCTGCTCCTCTTATTGTCGTTTCTCTTCTTGCATGTAAATTTGATCCTTCACTTCTTCAATTTTCATGATTGTTAATTGAATTTGGGTATATTGTGGAGATGGTGTGAAAACTGTGGAAAAGAGCTCGGATCGCTACATATATAACCTAAACAAAAAATAGGAAAGCAAATAGAAAACAGTTGGAATGGAAAATAGAAAGGGGAATAAGAAACAAAAAAATCAAAAATAAAAACAAGAAAAATAGAAAATAATAAGGCCAATAATATTACCTTTTCTATCAAGAAAACATTGTCATCAAGGTTAAATGACTGATAATCTTATAAAAGTGTTGCCACTAATTCAAATGACGACCATAGGAACAAGCGGATCTAGGCCTCTGATTTGGCTGCCATCCATCGTCTCCTTTGAAAATTGGTCCAGACTAGACTATACCAGAATCAATCAGTTTTCTCAGTATGGAACAATTAATAAATTGTAAATCTTAAGGGATTCTCAACAAACTAGCAAAGCCTGTGCTTTTCTTAAGCATGAGACTAAGGACCAGAAGCAGCAAACTTGCTTCATTAGTAACATGTACATATTCATCTATTTCGTTTTCTTCACTTGAAACTGCTGAATTTCTCCCGTGCTGAGCAGAACTTGAATTTATGTAATCAAGTAAGTCTGAAACACTTAGATGGTCGTTGCTAGCTATTGACGCATCAGGCTTTCGAGATCCATCACTGTTAGCTTCTTGCTGTTCAAAAGCCTTGGATTCAAAGTACTCAAGCCAAGCAACAGCATCCTGAGAACGCAAATCATCAAGGCCCAACTTCATTATTGTCTGAATATGGGTTGGATCGAGGAATCTTTGGTGACATTTTAGAGAAAAGTGAGAAAAATGATAAGCTGCCTTCCTTACCTAGCCACCAAGAACTGTATAGGAAACCTCGGGAGTGCGACAAATTAACTCAATTATAAAACGAGTGGACCCAACGAAGGATAGAACCAAAGAACCTAGAGCAACGGAGCCCAGGCTGTATCTCACAAGCTACTTCGTTGAGGCAAAAACTGGAAGAAATGGAATCTCTGACGGTGTTTCACTAGAAGCCAAATAATAAGAGGCAATCGAGCCTGCTATAATAGTAGAAGGACATGTAATGAAGAAATGTGTCGTCTAGTAACGTCCAATGAGGTGGAAGAGGATGGTGACCTCAAAATGAGCAGTATAACGAAAGCGGTAACTACAACAGTTTTTATAGCTCATCCGGTTACTGAATAAATGGAGAACAGCAGAGAACCAAAACATGTAAAAAAATTACAATAATGGTATATGGTATGATTGGAACAGCATAAGAGCTTGAACATCTCCTATAAGCTTTGCAGCAACCCTAAGAACTGATGTTGCCCTGAGGATGTGCCTCACAATTGCAATAGATGCGAGGATGTATATAACCATAACTACAGTCATTAAGATAGTAGTAGCACGAAGGAGATTTAATTCCCTTCCATATATATGAATGTATGGATCATGCTCACGAATGATAGGAGATACAGTATCATTCCCAATCCATCCCGCCTTCGAGTAGAGAAATATTGTCGCTAATATTACTAGAATATGAAAAAGTATGATAGTTATCCGGGGCATCCTAATGACAAAATGTCGAATCATAAGCAACCAACTCACTGCCACAAACAATGAGTACTGTCTATGACATCCTAATGTCGGCCATGTATCTCTTTGAGACAGTAGACAGAGTTGATGGATTTGTGGATTGATTTATCGATTACATGACACTTGTTGATGTTAACCCCACCCATCCGCAGCCAATGTCTCAATGACATATATGATGCATGAGCTATGGATTGGCAGCTCCAGAAAACATTTACAATGGGGAATATTACAAGGTAACAAGGACTTTGAAGCTGCAATGATGTGTTCCTTATAACGGGAGTAAGGAACTTAAAATAATCATAGTTCTTATCAATCCATTCATCAGTTGGGAGATGGACGTCGCCTTTTGGGTAATCACAAACCCAATTCAGTAAATCTTCCAATGGCATGGGGTAATTCTGTTGGGGTCACTCCCGAGTGGTATGGATTGGACGAGGACTTCCTGAAGCGTCTTGTAGACGAGGACTTCCTGAAGCGTCTTGTGGACGAGGACTTCCTGAAGCGTCAAGAGGACGAGGACTTCCTTCACGTTGGTATATCCGAGTACTGTTGGACGAGGACGAGAACTCTATGGTCATAGGCGTTGACCCTATTCTCGTAGGGCCT
>JAOVVI020018916.1:0-10239 GCA_028571085.2 Nepenthes alata
GGGCCTGAATATGGCCAAAAGATCCATCCCATAAAATTTCATGAGACACCTGCGAACCTACAAAATCCAAATGGTGTATCTGGACTTCATAGTAGCCATATCCTTATCCTTAATACCGCTGGGTCTACAACCCCCACTAATCCACAATTAATACGCTATGGACCCAAATCGATCTTAGCAATCATCAAGCCTTTATAACAGCCCACAGAATTCACCTATCCATTCACAAGGTCCACTTATCAAATCATTAATCTCCTAGGCAACCCCATTTTCAAAATTCATGAACAAACTTATCGGCTCGTCTTATTTACCTCAAAGGTTCCATAGTATTCCACTATGATGCAAAACTGATACTTCCTCAGCCCTACATGAAATCCACAACGATCGGCGTCAATTTCGATACAATATCAAATTATCGACCAAAGATAGATCAACTTACTCTTTCTTCTAATAACATCCTCAAATATTCACACGGCCGAAACCCCTCAGTGACCACAAAATGACCTTTGGGCGTGGTCGCATATATGAATTGGACTTAGCACAAATCCTCATTAACTGATTTGCAAGAAAGACGACACTAATCTACTGATACCACGATCAATTTTAGACTTATACTTCAGATCCCACAACCCAATCATGGGATGCTATCTCTTTACCGGTCCAACCCAGGCTAGCACAATGGTTCACCCACCAAACTACTTCTAAAATAAGATTAAATCTTGATACCTTAGCTAGCTCAAGCTCATGCCCAAAATGACACAATTCAATTGCAAGTTATAATATGCTTACCAATCTAATTCAGATCAACTCAGTGACTTACTGACCAAATTATTCATAATGTCACATCAAGATTGGGACCACAAAATGGTTCAGATTAACCCAATCAATTACATCTATGAACCGAAGAAAATGTCATAACCCTCGATACCATTTTTATCAAACTTGGATCCTTAAATAAACAAATAAACTTTGGAATCACAGAATTATATGCTTGGGATCCCAAATGATACAGGTCTTGTGACATCAAAATTGAGAAATCTCGTCTTCCATCACGGCGATCAACACATTTTTCTTATGTGCCATCACCACCAAAACTCCGATCCAAGGCACTAGATTTCTTCACTACTAGGCCAGAGGATACAAACTATCCCGAATCTAGTGATCAAGCTATCTACGACTTAGATCATTGTCCCAAAATCTCTTCGGGAAGACATTTCTCCAAGATTCATCCATGTACATCCACCTTAATATATCTTTTATCCTCTCGAATATTGGGTCACCTTTGTCACTATTACAATGCCTAGGTCTTCCAATTACATATAACTCAAAAACACAATGCAACATGGGCTCAGAATCCCCAAAATGACACCAGGCTACAATACCAAACTCAAGAGCCTTACCTCTTATAACAACAAGCGACACTTAACAACCTGAGTTAATACCTTAGAATCTCGATTCAGACATTGGACCTCTTCGCCGTACGTCCCTAGATAAGGACATTCCTCAACCTTGCGATCAAATTAATTACAATTAGAATCATACTTCTTAACTTGTCGGGAAGAATACTTCATCGATTAAAGAACACCCATGCAGATGTCCTACAATACTTTTAATTTTCCTGAGCATTTGGCTACCACAAATACCATTTCAATACTTATGGTCCATGTCTCAATTTCCACAAAGTCTGAGTCACTTAGAATTCAAACACTTAACCGTAATTTATCCCGCTTCCTAGGTTGATCAGGCAACCCTTCTTAGAATATTACTAGCCTCAGGACCTCAATCTAGAGCCGACCAAACTTGAACCTTAATCCAACACCAATTAACCTAGGCCCTGCTCACTGATCAATTTGAATACTAAGTCAGCACTAATGAAATTAAAACCTCAAGGTGCCTCCTTACAGCTCCTACCGACCTCATGGTTGACCACTGCCCCGTGTATTCCCTTGACTAAAAACCATGTTACTTCCTATGACCACAAACATCACAATATTATGAATCATTCAATAATCAGATTAGAGGGAGGGGCTAAGATTGATGCATTTTAAAATTAAACCCTTGAGCCCAAGACTTAAGAATTTCCTCTAATCTGAACTACTTAATCTCACCTCAACATAGAACAGATTAACCTGAATCCTCAAACCTCAGTTGATCAGCCTAGGCTTACGTTCGGTATTAACTAGCTTAAACGCTAAGTTCTAACTAAAGTCTAGTCTAGTTTTGGCAAACTAAGATACCTCAAACTATTCTAACTTAATGATCCCATACCTTAATCTACCTATTTCAGCCAAATCTTAACTGGTCCTAAGCTTCTGCATACAATTCAGACAAAACCTAAGACATCTCTTTTTCTCTGTTACTAACTGTGATGGACCGGGTTATTTTTCTAAAATAATCTCTGTCAATGGTAACATAAACTTATGCCCATAATTTATCAATATGGTTTCTGCAGAAATTTTGGAAGAGTTACCTCTGCAACTGAATGAAAAACTAAAAATACAACCTATTTAAAATAACCTGTAAAAGCACACAACTATCCGATTTTGATATTTTAGCCTACAACACAATACATAGGAGAACATCACCATACCATCCATGGCTCTAACATAGTATTCCTAACTACCATTTTGGATCTGAAGAGATGTCATCTAGGACTAAATAAAATCCTAAACATTAATATAAATGTGGAAGCACAGCTAAATCCAGAAATCTGCGGAAGCATAACAATAACCATAAAATAATAACAAATCAAATTAATCCAACTAAACTATTTACATTCTATTACAACAACGTATCCAAACATCAGTCCTTCGACATCAAGCTAATCTCCTCAAGTAAGTTGCTTTCCTTGCTCTAACTAATCAGGCACCGGCTTAATGTTATCATCTAGAAAGAGAAATAACAAGAGTGAGCGTACAGCTCAGCAAATATAATCATACATCAGTAACTATAGCAATTAACAAGGAAAACAGTAATTGGGTAGGGGAAACATATAACTTGAATAAAAGGAAGCATGCGAGGAGGGGGAACATCTGGGATCATCTGGTTCGCATGTCTGTTCCGGTTACGTCCATTCATTTTCATTACTTTCATTAATTTTTGCAGACCCAGGCTAGTAGGTCGTACTAACCAACGATGTGAGAGAATGAGAAAAGGAATGTGTCTGCCACACATTCTAAAGCCAGCTATATTTTAGATCTACAGCACTCGACCATGGGCTACATTTTAGGTCTGCAATACTCAACCATCGGCTACATTTTAGGCCTGCAGCACTCGGCCATCTCAACTCACCCCATATCCCCTAGGGACCTGGGCAATCCTCGTTCTTTCACAGTAGTATCCTAAAGCGTACCACGAACATCACCCGTTCCCACGAGCGGCAGAATACGTGACCAAGTATTTCATGGGTTCACACCGTGATGGACATGGCAAACCAGAGAATACTACCACTATTCTCTAGACATGGACATGGTCCTAGTTTCAGGATTAATTATTCCTTGAGGGAAGATCCGCTGAAGTCCATCACATTTTCCGATCAGGAAATTACATTTCCATCCTTATCTCAATACGGGAGATCAAATCCATCACATATCGTACTTTGGTGGATTCCCCTCCATTTACTTTCTCGG
This sequence comes from Nepenthes alata, assembly GCA_028571085.2. Taxonomy (NCBI): domain Eukaryota; kingdom Viridiplantae; phylum Streptophyta; class Magnoliopsida; order Caryophyllales; family Nepenthaceae; genus Nepenthes; species Nepenthes alata. The sequence goes on from JAOVVI020018916.1 coordinate 3,630, forward strand.
TTCTCATCTTTCTGTGGGATTTAATCCATTTTAGCAATTCAATCCAAGTTCACAAGAGAGTTTGAAATTTCTTACCTCTGATGGTCAAATATCATCTAGAAGCCTCCGGGATGCACTCACTTGCTTCCGGTGTACAAATACACATTTTTGGGGCTCACAATTTAACATAAACATTTAATCATACATTTCATCACAATTAAATAGAGGTAGAGCATGCAAATTTACACTTTGGGGTCCTCCAAAACACATTTCCTTGTGAACGGAGTACAAATATATATTCCGAAGCTTACATTTATATTTCAACAATTAGACATAATTTGTATAACAATTAAATGGGGCAAAGCATATAAATGTTCCATTCAAACTCGGATGAATAGTGTCAGGGGTATTTTAGACCATCCGAACGCCACGAACGGGTCGATACTTGTCAGATTGGACATCAGGTTGATACATATGCATAATTGGGACGGGTGATTCATATTTTGAGGTCGATTAAATATAATACGAAGGTAGAAGCATGCAATTTTCCCATTTCATCTCGGATGAACAGTAACAGTCGCATTTTAGAGGGCTCGGATGCCGCGAACGGGTCAAAACTTGCGAGATCAATCGTGCAGCTGACATATATACACATTTGGGACGTGGTGATTCATATTTTTGGGTCAATTTTACAAGATATGGTGCGGTAATGGAAAACCCCCAATTCCCATAGGTTAGGGTTTGGTGGAACTCCACCGACCGGATCGGTGAGTAAATTGAACAATAAACTGTGAAATCCTTAAAAAATGTTGGGCATTTGTCTGGTTGCTACATTGGACCTAAACTGCCCTCATTTGCTTAATTTTTGGGCTTGTAGGGTTTCTCATCCCTTCGTATTTGTAAGTATGGTATGGTCTTGAATTAAATTAGAATTGTACTGATGCTTAAGACATTCATTATTTCTAGGTCTTCTTTTCAAGTTGAAAAAACACTTGAAAAAAAAAATCTTAGCCTAGATGGATGCTTGGAGGGGGTAATCCTTCTTTTTATAAAAAAAAATTCTTTATTGTTTACTTTCTTACAGGACACGATGCCATGGGAGTGGCCATTCTAGCCACTGGTTAATGAAGCTACCTTGAACAGGAGTTCCCACGGGTTCTAAGAGATGGTTAATGAAGACACTGTTTGCTTATGAAGCCGAATGAAGTACCATTGAAGTATGCCCACCCAATATATGCAATGATGGTTTATGGTCACGTGCTGTTGATACTTTATGGACATTGAGTCATTAGCAAGGCCAATTCCAGCCACAGGTTAATGAAGCTCCCTTGATCTGGCATTCCCATGGGTTCTAAGTGATGGTTAATGAAGATATTGTTTGCTTATAAAGATGATTGAAGTACCTTTGAAGCTCATCCATCCAGTTTACACAATGATGACTGGTTGTCATATACTGCTGATGCTGTTTGATATCGCAGCTACCCTATTTCGTACTTGGCTCTTGATCGTGGACTGGTTAGCTAATACTCTGCGATGGATTGGTTGCTTTTTTCTGCTGTTTGATGCTGATTTCATATACTTTTGGCTGTGGATTTCTGATTGACAAGACAAGTTAACTAAGAAAAAGAGATCTGCAATGGCTTAGATGCTAATCACCTAGATGTGTATTGCTATTTGAACTTTTTGTCCGTTCTCATGAGGTGGATCATGGCACTGCTCGGGGTATGCCATAACTTATTGTTCTACTTCTAATTTGACAAAACACTTGGAGCTAGAATATTATTTTTATAAATTTTGTTTATTTTAATCTCATCTTACTTACCAAAAAAAAAATTCCTATGCTGCCATCTTATACAGATGGCTTGATGGAATAGGATGGATCGAAGCTGGATGTTGATGCAGTAAAGTAGAAGCTGGCTGGTTTTCCCAGCATGTAAAATTTTCCTGTGTTGTTTTTTCTTGGAACGGTGCAATATTATGTTGTGAATGTTTTTTAGGCCGGGTAGCATGTGGCCGATTTAGATGATGTTCATCAAGATATTTTGTTTGTTGTTATCTTGCGCTTGTTTTTATGATTTTGTTCATGGTGGTGCTCGGGGAATATCCTAACTCGTTGTTCTATCTCTAAATCGGTAAAACACTTGGAGATAGGACATCATCTTGTAATTTTATTTATTTTAATTCAATTTACTTACCAAAAAAAATACTTTAGAGAATGGTCAGGAAAAGAAAAGACGCTCATGATCTTTATCACCCGAATCACATAGAATGCATTTAGAAGAGAGGTTTGGAACACCGTGGATGCGGTCAAGGTACTGAGCCTATATTTGATGGCCAACCAAAGAGTGAAAGCATGAGCAGGGATATGGAAGGGTCCCCCAACTAAGTTAGCCCATCCCAGGTTCGGCTTGTGAAGGTGGATATGAAAATAAGCGGATTTAGTTAAAAATTTACCATCAGTGGTGCCATCCCATCTCACAGAGTCCGATTGATTGATGTAAGGAAGATAAGGGGGCATATTCTCCACAAGACGAGATATTTCTTGATCATAGGGATTAGGCCAGAGCCACTAGTTATTTCTGATTATGTGATTAACCTTAGCATCCCATGGCAACCCCGATACCAAACGAGTATGATCAAAACTGACCATACTCAGCGGGTCCAGCCGGTGCCAGTTATCATGCCACATAAAGGTATCAGAATCGTCACCAATAGTCTGGATGGAATGAGAGCGCATAAATGAGCGGTGCTTCATAATCTTCCTCCAGCTCCAGGAGGTAGACTCCGAAACTTTTAAGGTCCAAATACACCGGTGTCTAATTCTATTTTTATGGATCCAGGAGGACCAGGCCAACTCAGAATCCTTCGAGATGATCCGCTAAAAAGGCTTACAAATGAGGGCTTTATTCTGATCCTGTAAATTTTTAAGGCCTAACCCACCTTCACTCTTAGGGTAGCATATATCATCCCATGCTACATTTGCAGTTAACTTTCCTTCAGTAGATCCATTCCAGAGGAACCGGCGCATGAGGCAGTCAATCGATTTCAGAATGAATTTGGGTAGAATGAATATCGAGGCCCAATAGAGGTGGATGGACGATAGTATAGAGGTGACAAGTTGTAGTCGTCCACCAAAAAAAAGCCACGTATTCTTCCAGGACTGGATCCGTCGGGTAATGCAATCAGTGAGACATTTGCAATCCGTGATAGAGAGCCTAGTGGTAATCAGTGGGACTCCCAAATATCTAATGTGAAGTTTGCCCACTCTAAAACCCATGAGACTAGCTATGCGAAGTGTCTTTTGAGCAAATAAACACTTCACTCTTATTCATATTTGCATAGAGTCCCGAATACAGTTGGAACTCCTCAAGACATTCCTTAAGAATCTGAATTGATGTGACATCGGCATGCAAAAAAAGAAGGTCATCTGCAAATGCAAGCATTGCAGGTTAGCAAGCTGAAGGATTTTTTGCCTTTAGCTCGTAGAGTTGCTGCTCGAATGAACACCCTTAAGGCGAAAAACTTCATGATTGGGAAATGCAGCTCCTGGCAATTATCCCATTACAATCCCCTTTCGATAAACAAAAAGGAGGTTGTTAAATGGGTGCTTCGTAAGACTAGAGCTTCTCATAAAGGTAATAGGTGGTTTTGAGTTTGACTCAGATGGATCGCAAATACTCTCTTTGCTGTGTTGTGAAGTTTGGTGTAGTGCCTAGCTGCTTATCTCCTTCTACTGTGGGTTGCATCTGTGGTAGCCGCTCGGTTTGGCTGATGATGCTACCAGGTTTGGCTGATGATGCTACCAGGTTTGGCTGATGTGGATCACTGCTCGATTCTCTCATATTCTCCCAGTTTGCTATCGCCTGCTAGCCTACAGTTGGGCGGTGTGGATTTGAGTCTGAGTTGATCTTGCTGACAAGGATTGAAGACTTGCTCCTCATTTGATTTGCCTCTTCCAGATTGCGCTTTAATTCCGGGTTGATTATACCGGTTAGATTATGCTTGTGTTCCGGTTTGGGGCTTAGCTTGCTGGCATGGAATGCTTTGAGATTAGGCAAGCTGTTTTATGCTGTGTGTGTTTTGTGGGCCGGATTGCATGCAGCCGTCTTAGATGATGCTCATCTTGATGTTTTTTTTTCTGTTTTCTTTCGCTCGGTTACATGATTTTGTTCATAGTGGTGCTCGAGGAATACCCTAGCTCGTTGTTCTACTTCTAAGTCGGCAAAACACTTGGAGTTAGAAAATCGTCTTGTAATTTTATTTTATTTTAATCCAATTTACTTACTTACCCAAAAAAAAGAGTCTCATCACATTTCCAATAAAATTTGAAGTTTTCGTTCCTTTTAGCTTTAATTTCAATGATACCATTTAGCACATCCATAACAAGCACAAATAAGTATGGAGAGATAGGATCGCCTTGACGAAGGCCTTTGCCCCCTTGAAGAAACCGATCGCTTCTCCATTAATATTCACAGAGTACGAAGGTGTGGTTATTAATATTCATAGAGAAACTGATCGCTTCTCTATTATTTTTTTTTTGGTAAGTATTTTGAATTAAATGGAGAAAAAATTATAAAATCTATGTTTTATCTCCAATTATTTTGACTTGAATTTAAAACATAAAACTCTAAGGCATACCCCGAGCAAATGGTACATCAGATAATACATAAAATACTTCTAGGAGGACAACGTTCAATAGAAACGACAAAATATGAAATTTTCCTTCATAAAAAATATGAAAATTGATTCAGCACCAGGAGCACCAAAATCTAAACCAAGCAAGGCAATTCCTTCATCAGAGGGAACCAACAGCCGTGTCCCATCCGGGAGAAGCACCAATGGGAGCTTCAGAAAAAAACATCGCCAAATCCAGGCAACATCAGCTCCAGCAGCTGCACCCAATCTCATACAGTACCATTACCACCCACTGCAACAGCAATACCTTTGTACAACACCAGGGTCCTTTCACCCAGGACCAGCACTTCAGGGGCAACAACAATCCATCATCAGCAGGGAATCCAACAAGTGCAGCTTCCAAGAATCCAATAAGCTGTTAGACTATTATCCCAACAATCCAACAGCAAAGATCAACAATCACTTGGCAACAGCAGCAAAGCCCCAACATCAGCAATCCGTGCCAGCAGTTTTTCAAAATTACCAAGAAACAGTACCAATGGGTAGACACTCATACCAGCATCATTTATTCTGAACCGGTAGCAAAGTATACACAGCTTCAGAAAAGCCATAGCAACCCGTCTTTTCAAACTCCTCAAAATCACCATATCAACCCAGGAAAAGCTGGAACAACAACAATGCAAATATAGCATCCGTGAAGACACACTGAAGGCCAAAAGTTTGACACAACACCAAACCAAGTTCAGCAGCGTAAGAATAAGAGAGCCCACCCCTTTCAGCATTGCAGAACAATGACAGAAATAGCAAAGCCATAAGCTCCAAGAGCTGCACCCACCAGCTTCAGCAAGGACCAAAGAGTCAATTTTGGCAATCCAGCTTCAGCATCCATTGAAAAGAAGGGGCAATTCCAGTAGAAATTAGCCCAATAAGCTGCAGCGAATCTAAGAAAGCCTTGAATTAAACTCCCCAGCCAATGCAACAGCAGACAACTCCAACCCATTCAGCATCACCAAACCTTCACAATCAGCAATACAAGCAAGGCAGAATCTAGGCCCGATACAGATGGAGAGAACCGAGCAATCCAAACCAGGTCTCAGTAATAGAATCCTTGACATCCCTTTCACACACAGCAGTTGCCAACCAAAAAAAGCTCCCCAAAATGGCAACAAACAATAGGATCTCCACCGCAACAGAGGGCCACTTGCAGCCAAAACTAATCCACTGTCATCTCTTCAAACCACAGCCAGAAAGACCTCAGCCTGAACTGCACGGGCAACCCCCAACCCATCCAACAGGAGGGAACACATTGGCTGAGGATCATCAAAGCCAGCAGCCCAGGACAGATTAAGGCACTAGATCAAGAGCACAGTGCAAGAGCCACCAAGTGGCCAGAGGAGGCAGCTTCCGAATTTTACAGCGAACCACATAATCAGTGTTATCTGCCTATTGAATGTAGCAACAATGACAGCAACCAGAGAGGTAAGAAATGGCACAACCAGCTGCCTTCAAATTGCAGCCCAGTGAGAACTCAGCAATTAGAAGCTCAAAACTACAGCCCACAGCCGATGGCAGCAAACAGAAGGATCTCCATCGCAACCGGAGGATCTCTTGCAACCAAACAGGTCCTCGGCCAGCTCTTCAGTACCTCGGCCAATACTTTCAAGCCCGAGCTCCACGACATCCCCCAACCCATCCAACAGGAGGGAACATACTAGCAGAGGACTTACAGAGCCAGCAAAACATACATTCGACTACGTCAGTTCCTTCGAGCAGCACAAGAGTCGACAAAAGCTACATACAGCAGCTCCCAAAACACATCAGGAGGGAAAAACTGACCAAATCTAGCCAGCAACCAAAGCAGAGACATTTGCAAGGAACCCTAGAACAGGGACTCTCAGCCCCAGCAGACAGAGCAGGGAAGCCCAAACAATTTTGAAGGCGGAATGTGAGGACCCGAAATCGAAAGCATAATAACTAGATGGGATTAAGATGATTA
>JAOVVI020018917.1:0-10239 GCA_028571085.2 Nepenthes alata
AGCCAAATTATAAATTGACTTAGATCGACGTTATATCTATTAGTTCTACATTATAAAATCTCATTAGCAATTACTTGTTCGAGAATAGTGCCAAATTTTAGTGTTACGAGGCTTGGATGGTCACGTCCCAGAACCCAATTCCATCATTAGTAATTATCATTTTTTTATAAGTATTATTATTATTATTATTATTTATTTATTTATTTATTTATTTAACAACCCAATTAAAATTTGACGTGAAATTCATATCTATATATCAACCGATTAAAATAAAATAATATAAATTATATACAGTATTCAAATACGTAAAATCTCATGTGACTTTGACACCAACCAAATTGTAACGTTGGACCTTACATAAGGAGTCATATCTGTCCACAAAATTAGATTATAAAATTCTGTTAAAACTAAAAATCCCAAACCATGACTAACAACTGATAACCGATAACTAATTGTCAGACAACTGACATCCCACAACTACTGATCATAGTCAACATAAACTACATCAACATAATACTAAATGAATCAACATTTGTCTTACAACTTACAAGACATAATCTAATTATCATAAACATATTAAACAACTATTTGAAACTAAAATATAACATTGAACATCCCCTAATTTTAATCTAAACTTTTCATAGACAGCTCATCCTTCAATCCTAATTTTTCTATAAGTATCCGAACATCTCATTTGAATGGGTTAGTGAAAAATAGAAAATAAAGAGTGAGTAAAAAATTTAACAATATATATAATTTTATAATTAAACATCTAACTTGCATTAAAACACATATCAGAAGAAATGATAGAATCTGATACAATGACATAAATTTTCATAACACTTATATAAGATTTTTAGATTTTATCTTTTTAGAATTCTTTATTATATTCTCATTTAAATTTATGTCATCAAATTAAACTAAAATTTGATTTTCTTAGATATCAAGGGCAACTAGGGCATCGCCGATTAAATGAGCGGATAATCAAAACTCGAATTATATTTATTTTTATACAATTAAAGGTCGTATACTACTATTTAGAATTCATAAATAGGCCGTATGCATATAACCCTATAGATAGAGCCAAATATTACTTTTACTCTTAAATGATAGGTTCGAACCTTAATTTACCATCATAATATATTAAAATATGTCATAATATACTACTTGTTGAATAATAAATATGATCCAATACTTACAAAAACTCAATACATTCCTTCAACTTTCTTAACTTTCTCATTTAGGAAAAAATTTTTATTATTCTTGATATAATTGTAAAATTTTCTTTTTAAATGCTACAATTTCTTTAACAATGAGTATGTAAAATGTGCAGGAACTTAATCGTGCTAACTTTTAAATCATGTAAAAACTAAAATTCTAAAACCTTCAACAAATAGTACAATTTGTTACATAAAATCAACGAAATTCTGAACTTTATCTTCATTTGTAAGCATATTAGACAATTATATTAAATTCCTAGGTCATGTAATGTATATGTCACTATCCATAAACATAATATATGTAGGTCAAAAATAAAATCGATAATAATATTTTCATCGATCATAAAAATCAAACCCAATCGTGACAATCCGAATACATGTAGGACCCAATATAATAAAACTCGCACAAGACCTCATCGAATATAATTCCAGACAAATATAATATATGATTTACTAACCAAACATTGCAATGGAGGTATCTAAATATACAGCAATTCATCAACATAACGCAATAACTCAAATATATTCCATACATGAATCAAGGCCCTCATCTAACCAAAGACAAAAATCATAATATATTATCAAGATCTGAAATATAACCAATAAAAATATCTCTACTCACCGATAATGATCTACCGCAATAAATCACGTCCGAACTCCTGTAAGCGTATTCATGCCATTAATCTGAAGGGATAAAATATGAAAATATGATCCTAGATCTCAACAAGTATTGTATATAAGTAAACAGTGCATATAAATCAAAGATAAGGGATAACAATCACAATCGTGTCAAAACAAAACACAAGGTCCGTGAAATCCCTGAAAACCGAGGAGAAGTCTCATATTAAATCATCATCCGTATCAAAGAGTCCCTCTGGGACATAATCATATTAAATAACAATCCGGTCAAATCTTATCGACGATATCATATCATATGATCTAAGATCACATTATATAATCGCGACCGTCACCACATCCGTGTGGACACATACCATCGTTTGGATCCAAATCTCAAAATGCAGAAATTGAGAGAAGACCGTCGGAACTAAAACATAAATCAAAACACGTTCCAGATTTATCATATATTTATACGTACGAGACATTCCTATCATCCAACTATAGGTTAATCAGTGTATCTCAAAATCATCCTTCACCCAAATACATACAGAAATACAAAGCATATACGAAATTAGAAAACCAAAGATAAATAATATCAACTTGAGGAAGGGTTATCCTCGTCCGGTAATCACGGCTATATCGGCTACGATTTAGGCCAGTGGCTTAAGGCCATCCATGTACTCTGTCTCCCATAGATTAGAAACTTGCTCACTATATTTTATCACCTGCGGTTTTTGGTGCAACATCAAGTTTTAGTTATATATTAGGACGTCTAAATATATTAGTTCTGTCAATTCCTTACGATGGTTCTCATTTAAATACACAATGGGGCAGGTCAGCTACTAACCATCCCAACCTTCCTTCCGATGGAAGTGGCCATATCATATATGTTCCCGTCGAAACTAAACTTTCCCGTCGAGAGCGGTATCAATATCTCATGCCTCGGATCGCATAGAACAACCCATCGGGTCTTGGACCGCCATGATTTCGTACTGACCCCGCCCCTAACAACATGCATGTAGACCAATACATGACCTGATTCATGGTTCCACAACATACGGATACACAAATATACATATACACCGTCCAAGTATCCAAAAACCCTTCAAATCATAAAGACAAGTGTAAAACCACCGCACAACTGATAAAACATGCATGCATGTACATAATTAATAAATTGTGTGTATATAAAAATATAATCCTGTTAGTAAAATCTTCAACAGTGGTCAAAATACATCAGAAATTAAATCAGACCAAGAATAGGGTTAGATGATACTTGCCTCGACTTTATACTCCGTAGGTCTGAAGAAAGGATGTCACGAAACACCCTAATCAGGCCGTTCGCTCTCCTGCTGCCGCAAAACAAGTGTGCTTCCCTCTCTCCTCCAGCGCGGGCCATTGCCGCTCCCCGCCGCCGCTCCACCACCGCGCCGCCTCACGTGGCCGTCGCCAGCCTCACCCCGCCGACACCGGCGTTGTTGCGCTGCCAACTTTCTCCCTCGCGCCGCTCACGTTGTTGCGCTGCTTCTCCCTCCTCGTAGCGCTCACGTCGCCGCCGCATGCGGCGGCCCATGACCACCACGGTCTCACTTGCAACCACTGTCGCCGCCATTCACCTGCCCCGCCGTCTCCGCCTCTTCCTTCTCCTCTCTTCCCCGCGTCGAGATGCTACTTCCCTCCCTCTCTCTCCCCGACTCCCTCTCTGCTCTTCTGTTTTCCCATTTTTTTTCCTTCTTTTATTTTTTTCTTTCATATAGACATATATATATATATTATTTTCTATTTTGCTTTTCTTTTATTCTAAAATTTGATCGGTACTCGGGCGATAACATGGGCGCACCTCGGGCGCCACTCTACACTTCCAATCATTCATCAAAAATTTCATAATATTTTAATTTATTTTCACCACATCCGAAATACCCAAAATCATAATTAATATTAAAATAATCCAAACAAGATTTGGAATATTACACTCTCCCGGCATTATAAATATTTCATCATCAAAATTTACGTATATCAATTCTTGAACAGATAAAGACAATTCTTCCAGACTAACCTCAATCAAAAGATTCCTCCAAAAATTTGATCCACAACACCTTATCATTCTATCCCAATATTGGAACCCAAAACCCCAACATACGATAAATTCTTGCCAATTTCAACGACTCAAACTCAATCACGTGGGATGGATCATATAAAAATTTTATCAACCGAAAGATTTTTCAAAAAACATCATAACCAAAATGGTCGTCTTACTTCTCAACATTTGATCCCTTTTGCCTCAAAAATATGAGCAGAAATCCCATCATAAAATAGGTCATCGAAATCAATAATAATTCACACGCGATCACATGCCAAGGATCAACCTATATATCTCTCAACATACATACACAAACACGTTATAATGATTCTGACAAACTCGGGGCAACGCAAATCTATTGGCCACCTCTCCAATTCATTGCAAAACCTCAAAAGGCCCATCAAACCTCAACCTCAATCTATTATTTGTCCCTAAAACTTGAAATTTTTTTCTTCATAACACTTTCCAAAATATCTGACCACTCTTCTCAAACATCTAATCAAGCTGCAAATCTGATCTCTTATTTCAATCCTTAAATGAAATCTTGTAACTGACAGTTGTAAATCCATACGCTTCCACTGCACAACTCTGATCGATCAGCAGCTTCCGATCGCAATCTGGGGCCTCAAAATTAGAATACATTGCAATCTCCTCATCTCAATAATGTGTTAACGGCCAAACTCGAGAATAGCATTTTGATCAGCAAGCAAAGAGCCGACTTCATTAGCTTATCCATAGCCATCCAAAATGCCACCAAAATCCTCGCTGTCAAATGCAAACCAGAAGTAAAATCTCGAAGGCTTTTTCTTCTTGTCTTCTTCCTTTAGGTACGACACGCATGATCAACTTGTCACTGCACTAGGAGGAGAATCTTTGACATTTCTTATGAACTTAGACCACTCTAACTCCACAAAAGCTGCTGACAACCTCAACTGCTCCCCAAGCTTTCATCCATCAATTGAGGCTTTGCTTGATTGTGTTCAGCTTCATGACGGCTCATCCAAAATGACTTTATCTCCGATCTTTGATAAAGATTCTTCTGCAGATTCCGCTTGGTTTAGAGCCTAATCCTGGTAGGGATTATCCACCGATAACTCTACAGCTTTTCTGCTAAAAATGGAGACAAAAGACGTTGCAGCGCAAACTCCTAATGCAACGTGAACAGCAAACACATAAGCTGAGAATGGATCCACTTACCTATCTCTTGTCTGCAAAAATCTTCTTCTACCCCATTAGAGTTTAGACCGATTCAATCGAAGTCGCCACTTCTCCAAAATCGCAGGACTCAACAAAACCTCCACCTAATCAATGTCCTCAAACCAGATTTCAAATCACATTCTCTACCTAAAAATTCAAATTGAATCTTACAACTGAGGGCTACGGACCCACATGCTTCCGCTTTCACTTATGAACATATGAGATAACAAATCCAAAAACTTCCGACCTAAAACATCACTAATAAAATTCTCTTTCTTGGCTGACACCAAACTCACTATCACAGCCGTTAAGCAATCCACCCACTTACATTGTCACATGATTAACTTCTTTGCTAAATAATTTCTTCAAACCTTTATAATCAAATTAAACAATAACTATCTCCATACAAATAAAATTTCTAAATCCTCAAAGCAAAGACCTCAACTGCTAACTCCAGGCCATAAGTGGAGTAATTCTGATCAAAAATATTCAACCGCCGTAACCCATACACAATCACCCGAATACGTTGCATCTAAACACAACCTCAAATCTTCCTCAGAGTATCACAACCCACCACAGATTAACTTGATCCATCAGGGATCGACCAAATCAACCTTGTCGATAATCCGTCCTTCATTTCTTGAAAGCTCCCATCACAATTCCAATGAATACCAACCGCTTTTGAGTCAAATGGCTCACAGAAGCTACAATTCTTGAGGAATCCTCAACAAATTACTTAATAAATTCAACTAGACCCAAGAAATTGCGCATCTTCATGACAAACAATGGCTTTTCCCAACGGGCCGCTGCTTTAATCTTCTACAGATCTGTAAACATGCCATCAAAGAAACAACACATCCAAAATAACACTACTTCCAATCAAACTCACATCTCCTCAATTGGGTAAAAATAAACTACTATTCGCAGTTACGACACGGTCCTCAAACAACCTGATGCCCCACATAAATTTTTTGAACAAATCAAAATATCATTAATGAAGCCATCTTAAATAGATCCAAACACATCCAAAAAATCTGATTCCTAAGAACCATAAAAGATGCCAACGAAATCACTAACCCAAAAGTACCACCGAAGCTCACAACGATCGTACATTTATCTTGAAGGCTATCTCGAGCATATTTTCTCGATTATCCTTAATTGACAATACTCCGAATGCAGATCGAGTTTAGAAAATATCGAGGCCTAACCATTGGTCAAATAAATCACCTATCAATTTCAAACACTCCGCTATCAAATGATTTATTTTCCAAATGACTTAAATTTTTAATAATTCATAGATAACCACATCGATTCATCTAACTCATCTCAAAGGTATTAAACACCCCAAGATAAAGCACTCAGTCAATGCCTCATTGATTCTATGTAGGGTCCTCAAAATCGATGCCACTTCCAACAGAACCTCAACAACAACCTTAATTACCGATCAAAAGATAATTCAACCTCCTCTAAGAAATAGCCTGAAATTACCATACAACCAGAAACTTATTAATGACCACAGAATGACTCTCAAATGTGGCCGCATATACCAAATAAACTCGGCACACATCATCATCTAATACTTGCAAGCAAAATGATACCAATTTCAATGGCTCTAGATCAACTCTTTCTTATATTCAAAATTCACAAACCAAATTGTAAATTACACTAATGTGGTGACTTGCCATCCAAATCACTCCCAATATCACAGCAAAGTCCAGCTCATCAAATAAAATTAGATCAACCAACCATTGATATCTATAAATTTAGACCGGACATCGGAGTCCACAAACTTAACAGATCAAAGGTTTACCCATCAGGGTAGACTTTATCAAAGCTTATTCTAAAAATTAGGAAAACATATAACATTTACATACAATCTCAAAGGCCAGATAAACTTATTTTCGTGCCTCCACCAACTAAATTCATCGTCCTTACTATCTTGAATGCAAAACGGAGAGTGATTTGTCTAAAATTTGCCTCCACAAAATATCACAAGAAGTGAAATACGACACTAAAAAGCCCACCACCGGCTTACCTCACTCTCAAACTTATGTACAGTAGATCGACTTTCATCTAAACAATCAAAAATATCAAACACGTCCTCCACTTTCTGAAGTTCAATTTAAGTCTTAATTGGATCAAAAAACTCAAAAAATTTTCAAACTGGCTCACTCCAAATCATTCGAAGGGCGCTTCTTCTTGCCTTCAACAAACCATCATTCACTAAACAACCAAACTCTCATCTAACTGCTAGAACTCACCCATTACATCGCTTGTATGACTCATCACAGCCAATTAATCGACTTCTTGATTCAAATTCAAATATTTATGACCTAAACTTCCATTCTTTACCATAAGATGCACTTATTGTGCCAAATATTTAATCAATTTATTGCCCAAGATGACCCAAAATACCTCACCTTATGACCTTTTCTCTGATACCACATTTGTCATGACCTAAGAACACAATATACGTAAGTCAAAAATAAAATTGATAATAATATTTCCATCAATCATAAAAATCCAACCTATGAATGATAATCCAAATATATATAGGACCCAACATAATAAAACCCACAAAAGGCCTCATCGGATATAATTTTGGATAAACATAATATATGACCAACTAACCAAACATCGTAAGAGAGGTATCTAAATATACAACAATTCATCAACATAACGTAATAACTCTAATATATTCTATACATGGATCAAGGCCCTCATTCGGCCAAAGGAAAAAATCATAATATATCCCCGAGATCTAAAATATAATCAATAAAAATATCTCTACTCACCGATAGTGATCTGCCGTAAGAATTCACGTCTAAACTCCTGTAAGCATATCCGTGTCACTAGTCTGAATGGATAAAATATAAAAACGTGAGCCTAGAGCTCAACAAGTATTGTATATATATAAATAGTGCATATAAATCAGAGGTAATAGATAACAATCACAACTGTGTCAAAACAAAATACAAGGTCTGTGAAATTCCTGAAAACCGAGGAGATGTCTTGTACTAAATCATCATGTATATCAAAGAGTCCCTCCGAAATATAATCATATTAAATAACGATCTGATCAAATCTCATAGACGATATCATATCATATGATCCAAGGTTACATTATATAGTCGCGACCATCACCACATCCGTGTGGGACACATACCATCGTCCAAATTCAAATCTCATAATGAAAAAATCAAGAGAATACCGCTGAAACTAAAACATAAATCAAAATATGTTTTGAATTTATCACATATTTAGACGTACGAGACATTCCTATCGTCCAATTGTGGGTGAATCAGTGTATCTCAAAATCATTCTTCACCCAAATACATGTAGAAATACAAAGTATGCACAAAATCAGATAACCAAAGATAAATAATACCAACTTGAGGAAGGGTTACTCTCGTTTGGTAACCACGACTATATCGGCTACGATTTAAGCCTGTATCTCAATGCCATCCATGTACTCTGTCTCCCATATATTAGAAACTTACTCACTATATTTTATCACCCGCGACTTTGAGTGCAACGTTAAGTTTTAGTTGTATATTATGACGTCTTAATATATTCGTTCTGTCAATTCCTTACATGGTTATCATTTAAATATGCAGTGGAATAGGTCAGCTACTAAACGTCACAACCTTCCTTCTAGCGGAAGTGGCCATATCATATACATCATCGACGAGACTAAGCCTTTCCGTCGGGAGCGGTACCAAAATCTCATGTCTCAGATCACATAGAATGACCCATCGGGTCTTGGACAACCATGATCTCATAGTGACCCCACCCCTGGTAGCTTACATGTAGACCAATGCATGACCTGGTTCATGGTTCCACAACATTTGGATACATAAATATACATATATATTGTCCGGGTATCTGAAAACCCACCAAATCACAAATGCCAGTGTAAAACCACCGCACAATCGATAAAACATACATACATGTACATAATTAATAAATTGGATGTGTATAGAAACACATGCATGTTAGTAAAATCTCCAACAATAGTCAAAATATATCAGAAATTAAATCACACTAACAATAGGGATAGATGATACTTACCTCGACTGTATACTCAACATATCTTAAGAAAGGATGTCCCAAAACACCCTAATCGGGTCATTTTATTTCCTACCGCCGTAAAATCCACGCGCTGCCCTCTCTCCTTCCATGTGGGCTGCTGCTGCTCGCCACCGCCGCTCCTCTGCTCCCACTCCACCATTGCGCCGCCTCACGTGGCCGTTGCCAGCTTGCCCTGCCTCACCCCACTGACACTAGTGCTGTTGCACTACTGACTTTCTCCTTCGCACCGGTCGCGATGCCACACCGCTTCTCCCTCCTCGCATCGCTT
Organism: Nepenthes alata; assembly: GCA_028571085.2. NCBI lineage: Eukaryota > Viridiplantae > Streptophyta > Magnoliopsida > Caryophyllales > Nepenthaceae > Nepenthes > Nepenthes alata. Next base: position 9,476 of record JAOVVI020018917.1, read on the forward strand.
GCGTCACCGCCACATGCTGCGGCCCATGACCACCGCGGTCTCACCAGCAACCATTGTCGCCGCCACTTTCTTCTCTTCCTTCTCCTCTCTTCCCCGCACCAAAACCCTACTCCGCTCACTCTGTCTCCCCGACTCCCTCTCTGCTCTTCTGTTTTTCCATTCTTTTCCTTATGTTATTTTTTTCTTTCTTATATATATATTTTTTATTTTCTATTTTCTATTTTACTTTTTTTATTATAAAATTTGATCGGTACTCGGGCGATAACACGGGTTCACCTCGGGCGCCACTCCGCACTTCCGTTCATTCATAAAAAATTTTATAAAATTTTAATTTATTTTTACCACGTCCAAAATACCCAAAATCATAATTAATATTAAAATAATCCAAACGGTATCTGAAATATTATAGTATATTTCATTCAAATTTATGATGTAGGAACTTTGATAAACCAGGATATGCATAAAAAAACATTGCATGAACTAGCTGAATATTATGATATACAAGAACTTAGTCATGAATTCCATATATGTTTAAACAAAATGAGAATAATCATATATGCATGTTAAATATAAATATCATAACTTCGAAATCATATCATGTAAGAGCATTTAAAATAAGAAATGCTCACCCCATATTTGGTTGCTAGAATAAAGTGGGAATAGAATTTCTATTCCATCGGAATAGATATTCCTCCGTTTGGTTACAAATTTAATTAGGAATAAATATTTTTTAGTAATATTTATTCCCACATTTGTGAGAATAT
>JAOVVI020018918.1:0-10238 GCA_028571085.2 Nepenthes alata
TGCCAATTCCGGACTTCTTCTCTTTTCTTTCTCCGGTCAACGCCGGTTGACCAGTACTTGATGATTAACATTTTCTTATTAAAATTTTGGGTCGTTACAGTTCTAATACCCGATTAAATTTATATTTTGTATTACCTATGACTTGAATATGCACATATGTTGATTTCATGACTGATTTTATTATTTCAACCGGTTTTCGAACATGGAACCCTAATCCTGCAGCCGAAAGATTTTATCCATTTAGTTTAGAATTTTTACATAAATTAACTTTATATTATTGTTACCCATGCCTTGAACATGTTAGTTTATCAATTGGGTGTCCGATTTGGTTATTTTACGTGGGATTATACTCGTTGAAGACCCTAACCCATGCCCCCTTTGATTTTACCTAAATTAATTATAAATTATATATGATTTGGCATTAGAAATTCGTAAACCTATCTTTATAGATGCGGGTACTCCATATATTTGGTAATTAAGCACATAGATTTTATATACGTATCATGTATTCTTAAAATATTATCAGATGTGAATTAAAATATTTATCCACATGTACGTTTCGTATGTTATCTTATATATACTCCAAAAATTATATTGCATGTAATTGTGAAGGGACTTATTATCCGAAAGTTCTAAAGTTATATTTGGCTCACGATGGTATGAATTTCTTACATGTTCCAAACTTTATGTTAATTTATACATATATTTGAAAGCATGTGAAGACTTGAATTCATAAGAATCAATTATCTGCATCCGTATCAATGAATTATGAAAGTTATGTTTGGCTTATTGTGTTAAGTATTTCCTAATTCTTTAAGCTCTAAGAAATTTATGCATGTTATTAAGATCACATGAGGATTTAAGCTCACGAGAATATGAAAATATATATTTAAATAAGTTTTATGAAAAAAGGATCAGGGAAAAATATTCTACAAATAAGTAATAAACTTATAAATTGTTCTCTAACAGAGTGGGAACGAAGAATTTTAAACTTAAGAGTAGAATTCTATAAGAAAATAAGAAAGTAAGAACTTGGATTGAGAAACGATTATCCTGTAATATATTTTGACATACCTTAATATATTATAGTAAAAAGTCATTGTTTGATTTAGTATTACATGCGGCTATTGCCCCGTCTATAAGAATTATATGTAGATGGCCCACTTTTGGGTCTTGAATAGAAGAAAGTGGCTTTTGATTTTGTAGGAGCTAATACAATCCAAGTTATGATCAACTGCTCATTTAGTAAGTAAAGCTTACTGGCCCTGATTTCCAACAAAATAAGTTTTTAGTATGATTGGATGACTAAAAAAGAAAAAGAAATGAAAAAATTTGGAATACATTTTTTAAGTGTACTTTTCTGAATCATGTTTTATGATCTCAAATGTATATTTGTTCCCTCCTGCCTGCATTATTATGTTTTTGATTATTAAATTTACATGTTCCTTATTATATTTGTGTCTTGTTGAGCATTTGGCTCCTTCTTACTGTTTTCTTTTCTCCAGATGAACACGTCCTTATACACGATGAGGTGGGATAGAGGATTAGAAGTTGGCTAAATTGTTGACCTTGGAAGATGACATTGTAGATTTAGTTTTGTAGTTTTGTACCTGTTGATGGAGTATCCTGTATTTTTATGGATTCGAATATTAAAGTCTACGTATGATGATGATGATGCATGTATAGTTTAGTTTCTGCTATTCTTGATGAATATATATGCTTTTACACGTTATCACATTTTATTTGGGTACCTAGTAGAACATTATTTGAGCCGAGGTCATACTGGAGTTATGACATTGGTACCACGTGTTTGTTATGACTTTTAGATCCTGTATTTGTATTTTGTGGATATATGTATGCCGTATAAGGATTTTGTACAAGTTTATATTAGGCCGATGACTGTATTACAATCGAAACTCTGTCAAATTCTGGTTAAAAAATACGGTACGTCACAGATAGTATCAGAGAGAGATGTCTTAGATTTGATCTGAATCTTATGCGAAAGTTTATGTTAGAGTAAGGTAGATTGAACAAGTAGCTGATGTCATAAGATGATTAAGATAGACCGGATAGTATTAGCTATCCTATTTTGAACGATTTAGGCTAGAATTAAGTTAGGATCAGTAGATAAGTTTGATTGTCTGGTTTTGAAATCTTAGTTGGTATCTGAATTGTGAGATGACATGTATTGTTTTTATTTCAGAAAGGATATTAGTAACTGCTATGACACTTAGACGAAGAATTGTGAGTGGCAGTGGCCAACAGCGAGATCGAGCAGCGGAGTATATGAATTTACTTGGAAGAGTAACAAACTTGAAAGTTTAGGAAGATACCTTGAGGATTAACTTTAGTTGATCTTTAATCCGATGACTAAAAATGGAGATGCTTGAATAGCATGCCAAGTAAGGCGAATAAGGTGAAATCGATGGCTCGAGGTCATGATAACTTGGAGTCGATTTCTAGTGTTAGTGAATCTGAGGATGTCGATTTATAATCGATTTAGTGATAATGATCAAGTGTTAGAATTTCTAGGTGATTCAATCCTATAGAAGTTAAAATATGGATCCTGAGAATTGAAGTGACGTCTGTAGTGACCAAATGATCGGAAGAAAATATGGTAATATTTTTCTCATATAAGTTAGAAGGAAAAGTCAACCATGGATGGTTGATGAGAAAATAGTCATGGGTTAGAGGATAAGGAGATATTGTGGAATATGTTCGTGGATACTTTTATGAATAAATATCTTCCCAACGAGTTTTCGGAAGCATGTGTCATTTTGAAATTCCAAATGTGTATTTTCATTTGTGTTTTCTAAGTTTATTCATTTATTTAAGGATCTAAACTTGACACTAGCGGTATGGAGGTCTACGATATTTCTTAAGTCCGTAGATATAATTTGTTGGGCTGATTTGATTTATTTTATAGTAATGAGCTTTGATTTAATTTTGGTGGTAATTTGGTATGTGAGTCGCCATGCTGATATGAATTGGGTTGGTAAGAATATTATACTTTACAATTAGGCTGCAAAATTTTGTGTGAGGCAGAGTTGACCGAGGTATTAGAAAATTACTATCGTTTTGTCTGTAAGTCATTAAATGAGGATTTACGTTAAGTTCATTTAGCATATATGACCATATCTGGAGATCATTTTGTGGTCATTGAGAAGTTTTGGCTATATAAATATCTGAGAATGTTTTTAGAAGGAAGATTAGGTGATTGATTTTTTGATCAAAAATTTGAGATTGTGTCAAAATCGATACCGATCTTTAAAGATTCCATATAGTACTGAGGAAGTATCGGTTAGATGCCGCTATGGGATGCTCTAGAACTTTTGAGGTAAGTAGATGAACTGCTAAGGTTATTTGTAAATTTCTAAAATTTTAGGTTGTTCGAGAGATGAATGGTTTAATAAGCGGGCACTGTAAATAAATAGGTGATTTATTTAACCTATTGTAAATATCTGATAATTTCTAGGGTTGATCTGTATATATAGTATTGTTATTTATGGATAATTAAGAGTTGTGTCTGTGGCATCATTCAGGATAAGATACGACTGTTATAAATTTCAGTAACATCGTTTGGGTTTGAAGGTTCGTTGGTATTTCGGTAGATTTAATAAAGTGGATCCTTCAGCAACGTTTGGGTCAATTTTGTAAAGGCCTCATCAAAGAATTCATAGGATCATGGGGATATATGAACTCTGTTTGAGGACGGTATTGTGGATTAGGAAGGTTATTGGCCGTGTGTTCAATTGAGTAGGATGTGAGTTTGGTTCGAGAAAGTATTATGTTAGGCATGTAATTCCTTCGTTAGCATGAATGTGGTTTGTAGAAATTTTTGTGATGGCTCATTTGGGAGAGGCTGAGTGATGTCGTGGACGTGTGCGTTTCTCTTGGGTCTAAGTGAATCCAGAAGGATGTCCGTTAAGTATTCCTTGAGGTTTTGTAACGTCTGTGGGGCATTTGGTTTAGAAGCAAACGGTACCCATTTGGATGAGATATATGAAGATAGTTTTTAAAGAATGAATGGTAAATTATCGACCATATCATTTGGGTTGGTCACTGATGGATCATGTAAATTGTGGTAGAACACGATGCATTGAGGAAGATTTAGGATAGTGCTTTCCCACAATGTGTATGGGTGGTTTCCCTTGAGTTAAGTCGGTGAGAAGTCTATGATCCGAATATCTCTAGATCATGAGTCAGCGGGAGAAATTTTTGCTTTGAGGATTCATAAATATTGCTTATGGAGATAGTTATTGTTTAATTTACCCTAATGGTTTAAAATTATGAGATGAGAAGTCATTGTGATTTTGCTTTCGGGTCGTTAGAATGGCAAGAATTTTGGGTGCTTAAATAATTATGGATTAGCTATTTAGGGTGATCCATTTATTGTGAATTCGGATGGCATGATTGGATTGAGTAAGTTGGCTTGTTGGTATGCCAACAATGTGAGAAGTTGCTAAATGTTAAAGTTTGAGGTTTTGGTAGTGATTTGAGGCTGTAATAAAACCTTTGGGAAAATCACTTCAATCATAATTCCTATGTTAGTTGTAATTGGAGGATTACGAATTTTGCCTTAGATGTAATAATATTTTTAAAATTTTCTTGGGTCTATACATACTATGTAACCTAGGTGTCTAATATGAGTTATTGGACAAGAATTGCAAGATAATTTTAATGTACAAGTAAATAGTCAATCAGAGTAGCACTATAGTAACGTGTGGCCCATGGCTCAGAGATTTTAGAACAAGATTAAGAATCCAAGTAAACGATCATTTTCTAAGGCTTGGGATGATTTGAAGTAGAAGTTCATTAGTTAACTCGAGGTTTTGAATTAAGTCAGAAAAATAGTTAATAAATTTGGGTTACCTTCGAATTTAGTGGATTACCATGAAGTTTTCCATGTATCGATGATTGAGGAAGTAAGTGATCGGGTTAAACTGTTTTGGAGATTAGGAATTTGTCTTATAATAAGGTTCTAACCTAGATTTGGATACAAAAAATGAGATATTAGGAATTTGGATAATTCATTGGATAATGTCTTTTTGGATAAGTCATTGGATAATGTCTTTTTGGATAAGTCATTTGATTAAGGTTGTGATATAGGATCGTAAAGAAGGAATTCTGAAAGGATTTTTTTCAATTGTTGTATATTGAGGTTCGTTAAATTTTGAGGAAGAAATTTCAATTAGTGGGGAAGAATTGTAATGTATCGATTTTTAAAAATTATAATTACAGATAATTAAGGTAATATGATCAATAATATGCACAATTCATGTGGGAAAATTACGTTTCAGGGGTGTAGGATGAATCATCGGGGTACGCCGTCGAGCTCCCAAGGTAGCGCCGCAGGCGCCGCACCAGTGGTCCAGCACCCAGTGTCGGCCCGGGGTATAAAAACCCTCGCAAGGGTTTCTCGGCCATTTTTCCCGGCTTGCACGAGAAAAAGAGAGTGTGTGAAGGAGAATAGAGAGGAAGAAGAAATCAATGTATTCGGGTTCGATTCCGGCTTGGAGCTAGTTAGAGAAGTGATAGATCAGGTCGAGGCAAGCGCACTCATACCCTCCTCTTTCGTTTTCTATACTTTTGTTCAATTTTTTTGGGTATCATCATTCCGATAGCCGATTAAATTTATATTTTCAATTACACATAACTTGAGCATGCATATATATAGATTTCATGACCGATTTCATTGTTTGACTGGTTTTCAAATGTGGAACCCTAACCCCGCACATGAACAATTTTACTGGTTTATTTTGAGATTTTTACATAAATTAACTTTATATTATTGTTACCCATGCCTTGAACATGTTAATTTATTAATTCGGTGTCTGATTTGATAGTTTTATGCGAGATTATGCTCGCCGAAAACTCTAACACACGCGCACTTTTATTTTACCCAAATTAATTGTAAATTATACATGATTTGGTTTTAGAAATTCGTAAACCTAACTTTATGGATGCGGGTACTCTGTAAATTTGGTAATTATACACATAGATTTTATATACGTAATTTCATATATTTCAGAAATATTGTTGGACGTGAATTAAAATATTTATTCAATGTACGTTTCGTATGTTATCTTGTATATACTCTGAAAATTATGTTGCATGTAATTGTGAAGGGATCTGTTATCCGAAAGCTCTAAAGTTATATTTGGTTCACAGTGATAAGAATTTTTATATGTTCCAAACTTTATATCAATTTATACATATATTTGAAAGCATGTGAAGACATGAATTTATAAGAAATCGATTATCTTCATCCATATTAATGAATTATGAAAGTTATGTTTGGCTTATTGTTGTACGCATTTTCTAATTCTTTAAGCTCCAAGGAATTTATGCATGTAATTAAAATCACGTAAGGATTTAAGCATACGAGGATATAAAAATATATATCTGAATAAACTTTATGGAAAAAGGATTAGGGAGGGATATTATGTAATTAAATTATGAACTTATGAACCGTTCTCCATTAGAGTGGGCTCGAAGAATTTTAAACTTAAGAGCAGAATTTTCTAAGGAAATAAGAAACTAAAAACTTGGACCGAAAAATATTTATTAGATAGTATATTTTGACATGCCTTAGTTTATTATAGTGAAATATCGTTTTCTACTTTGGTGCCGTATCTAGCTATGGCCCAATCTATAGGGATTGTATTTAGATGGTCCACCTCTGTGTTTTGAATAGAAAAAATAGCTTTTAATTGTATATGAGCAAATACAATCTAAATTATAATTGACCGCTCTTTTAGTCATTAAGGCCTACTGGCCCTAATTTCTAACGAAATAAATTTTCAGTATGATTTGATAACTAAGAAAGAAAAATAAATAAATTAAAGAAATTTGGAATGTATTATGGAGCATTTTTTTCTAAATCATGTTTTATGATCTCAAATGCATCTTTATTCCCTCCTACTTGCATTATTATGATTTTGATTCTGGAATTTGCATGTTCCTTGTTATATATGTATCTTGTTGAGCATTTAGCTCATCCTTACTGATTGTTTTTCTCCAAATGAGCACGCCCTTATACTTGATGAGGTAAGATAGAGGATTAGAAGTTGGCTAAACTACTGACCTTGGAAGACGACATTATGAACTTAGTTTTGTAGTATTGTACCGATTGATGGTATAACATGTATTTTGATGGATTTGATTATTAAAGTCTGCATATGATGATGATGATACATGTATAGTTTAGCTTCCGCTATTATTGTGGACGTATATGCTTCTACAGGTTATCATGGTTTGTTTGAGTACCTAATGACTTCTTATTTGAGCCGCCATCGTATCGAAGTATGACATTAGTGCCATGTGTTTATTTTGATTTTTGGATCCTATATTTGCATTTTATGGATACATGTATGTTGTATAGAGATTTTGTATATGTTTATATTAGGCCAACAACCATATTACAGCCAAAATTCTACCAGATTTTGGTTAGAAAATATGGTACATCATATAATAAAAACTCAATTCAATTATACAATCAAAGTCTTTTATTTTTATAATATTATGGAATGTACATCTATCCTTCTTCTGAATGAACTTAACAAACAAGCATTATGTTTTATTAATCGTATCGTTACACTTTCTAACAAAATGGCCGTATTAAATGTTAATATTATTACATTTTTGACACTTCATACTCTCATCCTCTCCACTTCCCTTCTTAAGTTCCTTTAGGGAAGTGGTTCCCCTACAACTGTTTATACTATTACTTGAGTTTTATCTCCTATAATTTAAAATTAAACTCTATATAAGCATTTTATAATAATATACCTAATTATTCCATTCTTAAAGTCTTTGGATGTACTTATTTTGTCCTATTGTCTTATTTGAGTGTATTAAATTTGAACCTTACTTTCATTTTTGCTACTTTCTTTGTTATGGTATTAAATATAAAAGTTATCGGCATTATAATTTTATAACCAACTATCTTCATATATTCAAAAATGTCACATTTTGGAAACCCAAGCTCTTCACTAATGTTTCTCATTCCTTTCTAACACTTCCTCTTACTCTTAATTTTTATTGATCCAATTATAAGTCTTTTCCTAGATTTTTTATTTGATACAAGTCATGTAAGTTTAACTATTCCTAATGAGTCTAAATTGTCTGACGGTTCCGGCATCACAACCATACTGCTAGAGTTTTCTTCCACTATGGATATTATTACGAATTTAAATCAAAATAGGTCTTAATAATAAAATTTTTAAAATATAATCCCAAATAATAAAATCTAAATATAATGCTCAAAATTGGGCGTGATCTAATAAAATATTCATACAATACCAATGATATCAACAATAATAGGAAATAATGTCATCAAATTACATGATCTCACCAAACTGCCCATTCGGACGAATAAATAGACATGACCTACTTAAATGTTTGTAAGAAAAGAGTAACAAACAAACAATAAAGACAACATAATCAATCCAATATAAATCAAACACCACATTATCTAAATGTCTTCATCACAATACAATAAACTAGTATCAATATAATCCATCATATCCTTGATACCAAAATATATCTAATATAATTACAACTCAACTACAAAATAATACCCATAAAGTAGGAACAGAGTCTCTACTAGTAACCGCATCTGAACTCCCAACAATATATCTATAGTCCACTAATTTAAAAGGGCCAGAGATAATAAAAATATGAGCTGAATGCTCAATATAGAATATAATAATATATATAAACAAACCGTACATTTATAATTACGCGAAGAAACAAATCAATAAAACAAAGTCCATCAAAGCTGTAATCCAAATATCTAATATGTTAAACAAACAAATGTTCAAACGCCGTCTCATAATCAAAAATATAATTCAAAAACAAAGGCCAATTGTTCTAAATGTGCGAAACTAACCGAATCTGATATCCAAATCCAATGGCGGTCGAACTCTACGAATCTTAAATTAAAATCTTAAGTAACCAAATCAATGTAGGTAAAATATATTAAAATTTTAAAACACCCTCAAATAAAAAAATATAAAATTAAAAAGATTAACTTTGAAGAAATGTTACTTATACTTATAATAATTTTAAACCATATCACTACTATTTAGACCCATAGGCTAACCATCTACATATGCTCCTCTATAGATAGAGACGAAATAACTTTCTTTTACCACCCGTAGATAATGGGTACAATTATCAAGTCTATCTGAATATATTATGACGTCTAAATATATTAGTTTTATTTAATTTTTTACAATAATTCTCATAAAATACAAATTGGGAAGGGTCTCTATATCAAATACCTAAAACTTTTCCTATTTGACGAAAATGTGCAAGGCTTCCACTTGAGAAGGTTAAACATAAAGCTTTTTACATTGAGAGAAAGTATACAAATTGAATTGAATACTAAAAGATAGACTCTAATGTAAGGCCCATATATACATTTTCATAATATTTTCTTTACAAATACTCTTACAAATAAACAAAATATCTCAAAATATTTATTTATTTTTATAAAACAGGTAAAAATTCTCAAATAATAATAAAATGGAGCAAAATCCTAAAACATTTGATAATAACGACATGCATGCATAATGAATTAAAATGGGGTAAGTAAATTAATATATATGTATATTAAATCTACCAAATGTAAGAAAAACTAAAAGAAAATAAAAATAAATAAAAGATAGAGTATAAGAATACTTACCTTCAATATCTAATCTGACAAATCTGATCAAATGATACTTATAAATCCCTATTCTTCTCTTCCTTCCCTTCTCTTTCTCTATCATTTCTCTCCTTCCAATGTGAAATGACTGAAATGGTGCGTGTTACCCTTATAGAAATGAACCGGTACTTGAGCGTCGTTTCAGACGCTCCTTGAGTATGAACAATCTGCTAAGCCACACTCAAGTTGTGACGAAACGGGTTTTTTTTTTTTTGATTCCGTCATTCATAACACCGGACCACAGATGTCATCTAGGACCCATATACTTTAAACCATAAGAAGCATAGCGGAAATTACTCTAACATCTTGTGAAAACGTTCGTATTCATTTCAAAGTGTTCAATTCTGAATACATAACCGAAATGTCTAACTATAAAAGTTCATGAATCATAAGCAAGTCATTACAATAATATTCTTCAAGATAAGCTCCCGAGTCTTTAATAATTCTTTAGACAAGCTCTAATCACTCCAACTCGTCAGGCACAAGCTTTAAAGTCTTCTCTGAAGGGGGAAAAATAGAAAACAGT